>PVIA01019401.1:0-10617 GCA_004024845.1 Tonatia bakeri | reverse complement strand
GGGGAATGAGGGTGGGAGGGGAGGGGCAGGGTGGTGGGGAGTGAGGGGGGAAAATGGGCCAACTGTAGTAGCATAATCAGTAAAATAAAGAATTAAAAAAAAAAGAAGTTTGAAAGGGAAAGTTTCCTTTCAAGGGCTGGGGGAGGATAACTGTGCAAGGTGGAGACAGCTCAGAGCAGAGCTGGCTGCCACCTGGGCTGGAGGCAGGAGTGTGCTGGAGGACTGTGCAGAAGGTCAAGGCCCTTGGGCCCAAACCTGCACCCAGACTGCAGGAAGCAGGTGAGACAAGGGGTTGGGCAAGGAAGACCTTTAATCTACCTCCACAGGCTGGAGTCTGATGTGATGCTCTGACCCCAGGAGGGGGCAGGGTGCTCCTCTGACCCCATTAGCTTCCATGCCCGATAACAAAGGAACATCCGGTAGGCTTGTAAAGTATTTTAATTCTCAACATAAATCATACTTCAGCCTAGCATCCCACTGGAGTCCAGGCAGGAGGTAGTCATGGGGGATGGTTTTCCCTCTGATCTGTCAGAGGTCCGGCATCAGACAACAGCATCAGACAATTCAACTCTGTGGGAAACTGGCTTTAATCTAACATTACTGCGGAGCGTTGTAAGATGTGACTAGACGCACTGCCAGGAGCAACTGCAGGAGGTTCAGAGCAGGATGTATGTGGGAGATTTTTTTTTCTTAAAGATTTTATTTCTTGACCTGTTGCCCCTTGCATGCCCCAACCAGGGAACTGGCCTGCAGCCCAGGCGTGTGCCACAGCCAGAAATCTAACCAGCGACCTTTCCTCGATCCACGGATCCACGGATCCACGCCAGCCAGGGCTGTACGAGTAACTTTAATAAACATGTTTTAAGAGTGCCTGGGGGGCTTTTCCACTGAGGTATAATGGACATGGAGCAATGCGTTAGTTTCAAGCGTACAACGTGGTTCGGTATTTGTACAAATTGCAAGTGATCACCACAGCAAGTCTAGGCAGCACAGGTCACTACGTGGTCACAGAATGTTTTCTGTACACTGCATCCTGTGACTTGTTTACTTTATAACTGCACTTGAACTTGTTTAAGCAGGTGTCGCAAGGCCCCAAGACCTGGGAATGACTGCCATCAAGGAGGGTTTTACCCCAGATGCAGGTGGCAAGGCACACCCTGAGGGCCACTTGGGGAAGCCCTGGGGTCGGGCAGGAGCAGAGGGAGCGAGAGGAAGGAATGGGTTCGACAGGGTGAACAGCTTAGGGTTGGCCAGTTTGAATAATTTTGGCAGGCTCTGGGGCAACTGTTCCTAGCCATGTACAATCTGGTCCTGGGGTGACGCAGGCGGGTGGATAATGGCCTGAAATGTAAGGGCCCACTGGGGAGGTGGTGCGGGCAAGGGCTGCTTCTCGTAGGAAGGGCGTGCTGCGGGTGAGTTGTCAGCTTTCCTCTAGAGCTCGGTTTGTGTCTCCAGAATCCACAATAGGTGCTGAAGCATCAAGAAATAAAGAAAATAAAAAGTCGCAACTAACGCAGGATACCAGTGCAGATTCCGTAACTGCTGACTGTGAGGAAAGGAGGAAGCGGTGCGCCGACCGCGGCTTCAGCGCCTGGGAATGAAGCTGCAGACCCGCTGGAGCTCCACACGCGCTGGCAGGTACATGCATGCATTCTGGATCTTTTCTTTGTTGGTAAGTTTAGCTGATCCTGTACATATAACTTGGCGTGTTCTTCAGGTCTTGATTTTTGTTTCCCCAACTCACCCCAGTGGCCAGACAGTGAGTCTGGGTGTGTGGAGTCTCGTCTTTACCTTTGACCTTCCTCGAACAGTTTCTCCCCGGGACGGTGAAAACACAGTCCATGGGAATTAGCCGGAAGACCCGATTACCCGACATCGGACAGACAAAGATTCAGAGCTGGGAGCCACACAGAAGCCAACGCCGCTGTGTAAAAACGAGGCATCATCACTGCTGTGCTGGTTTGGGCGACAGACCCCCAGGAAAGGCTGTTGGGTGGGTGGGCCTCAGGCGGGCCATCCGAACCGAGAAGTTATCCATTTTTACATTTGATCACAAGAAGGAAAAGAGGGTGATAAAGGCCCTTTACCCCATTAGTATGTGTGCTAATGTGTATATATACAGATATACACCCAAATTATCCATATATATTATATACATAATGCGTAGCAGTTATATGGCAGTTTAACTTTGCAAAGAATGTTTTACACCCCTTGCAACATTTTTTGCCTTTTATTGTGAAACAGAATGCACACATATATGTTTATGGATAATTATTATGTAACTATGACAACGAGTAGTCACGTAACGAAGGTCCACACACCTGCAATGCAGGCGCGATGAGAGAAGTCTGCCAGACCAGGAGCCCACGCACTTCTCTCTCACCGCACAGGCTGATTCTCCGGAGTTTGCTATCAGCCTGGAGTTCTGGGAACCACTTCCACGCTCTCCGGGTGCGCCATCCTCCCTTCACCTCAGCGTGTTCACCTACCCAGAAGTTCTCCTAATGCTGGTATTTATTTAGGGAGTTTTATGCAGGTTGCATCCCCTGTGCTTGAGTGATTAAATCACTGGTGATGAACCACATCTTCAACCCCATTCCCCTCCCCAGAGGTCACGGGGGTGGGGCTGAAAGTTCCAACTCGTTGTGCCGGAGCCTTTCTGGTGCCCACGGCTGTCCTGAAGATTCCTCCAGTCCCCAGCCAGCAGTCACCACCCCAGCCTGCCGAAGCACAAAGCACTCATGGCTCTGGAGAGTCTAAGGGTTTTAGGAGCTGAGTGTCAAGAACCAGGGACACAATAAGAGCATCTCGCACCTGTCCGAATGGCTATTATCAAAAAAAGAATTAAACAAGGAAGGACAGTGATGTTGAGGGTATGGAGAACAGGGAGCCCTCGGGCACAACTGGGATTGTAAATGGATTCAGTTACCATGGAAAACAGGACGGAGGTTCCTCCAAGAGTTAAAAGAACTACCATATGATCCAGCAATTCCACTTCTGGGTGTTCAAAGAAAACAAAAACACTAATTTGAAAAAAATGTTCATCGCAGCATTATTTATAGTAGCCAAGAAATGGAAACAACCCAGATGTTCATCAGTGGATGGGTGAATAAAGAAGGTGTCATACGTATGTACAACGTTACTCAGAAATAAAAAGAATAAAAGTTACCATTTGCAACAACATGGATGGACCCCGAGGGTACTGTGCTGCGTGAAACGAGTCAGACAGAGAAAGATAAACACCTTATGATTTTACTTGTATGTGGAATCTAAACACTGAACAACACAAAACAAATGAACAAACTGAAGCAAACCACACTCACAGCCACAGAGAACAGAGTAGTGTCCACCAGAGGGGAGGGATTGGAGGCTGCATGCAGTGGGTGCAGGGGATCACGAAGTACAAACTTCCAGATGTAAAACAAATAAGTCCCAAGGATGTAGTGTAAAATTTGATGACTGCAATTAATAACAATATATTTCAAATTTGGAAGTTGCTAAGAAAGTAAATCTTAAAAGTTCTCTACACAAGAAAAAATATATGCAACTTTGTGTGGGGGCAGATCATACTGGCAGTGTTGTGGCCGTCTCACAATGCATACATGCACTGAATCACCGTGGTGTACACGTGAAATCGACGCAATGCTGCGTGCCAGGTACATTTCACTCAAAAGAAGAACCAGGAACAAAGACCAGAGAGCAAATATTTATGTTTTACTGCATCACAGGGAGGAACACCCTAATGTCAGACTGCCTGGCTTGGATCTCCAGGACAACGGGACTAGGGTTGAACTTGATTGAGAAGAGAAGTGGGACTCTCCAGTTTGGCCAGAAGGCCTTGGACACTTCTGTCGTCCAAGAGAAACCACTTGGCAAGACCCACTGCAGTTTACCCTTTTTCTGGGAAGCTTCCAGCTGCCCTCAGCCAGGCCACATCCCTGGATTCCCACTCTGGGCTCCTTCAGCTTCTGCCTTGCTCTGACCTTCCCTTGACCCCAAGGGGTTGAGGGCATCTGCATCCTGCCCTTGGAGGGTTTTAATCAGGGGAGGGAAGGTTGGAACTGCCTAAGATGGGAAGGGGGCAGTCAAAGTAGGCAGCAGGGCAAGACTAAGACAGCCGAAGCAGAAAGTGCCCTCCCAGGCTCAGCTCAGTATCCCTGCTGGGAAGGTGGTCTGCCTTCCTTCAGTGGGTCTCCTGCAGTCTAGTTCTGATCCCCAAGGAGGTGGGGTGTCTATACCCGGCTCTGCTTTTCCCAAGACTGAGGGCTCCTTCAGTGCTGGGTGATGGCAGGGTTCTCTTTGGGGCCTCAGATCCCGACAGAGTTCCTTAGCCAGGGCTTAGTGAGGACTTGATGGATGGATAAAGGAAGGAGGGAGGGAAGGAGAAAAGGAGAGTGGAAGGATGAAAGGAGAAAAGGAAAGAGGGAGGGAGGGAAGGGAGGAAGAAAAGACAGAAGGGAGGGAGAGAGGAGGGAGAGGGGAAGGGGGAGGAAGTCAGGAAGTTAGGAAGGAAGAGTTCCCAGGGCCCCTGCTGCCCCCCTTGGATGTGGAGGACCTCACATCCCACATGCCCATGCTCCTGGGAGAAGCCTGTGGGAACCCCTTCCCCCCCGCCGGGAGGACACCTGCAGAGATAAACTTCCCCCTGTACTGCTGGCCCTGGCCAGGCTGCAGGCGGGCTCCCCACAGAGAGCAAGGCAAGCAGTGCGTCTGTTCCCAGGGCCATTTTCCAGGAGCAGGTGACAAGAGCTACAGGAGTTGAAAGGGAGAGGACATTTGAACCACGGTGAACTCGGGCAGAGGGAGGCCCTAGCTGAGAAACGAACGTGGGGATGGGGAGGGCAGGGAGTGGGGCCTGCGGCCCCATATCCCGCCCAGGCTGGGTGAGCTGGTCTGGGCTCCTGGTCCCACACTGAGTCCCACACTGAGTCCATCTACGGCTGCCTCCCTCCCCCGCAGCAGCCCCCGTTGCCAGTGTCCGTGCCCAGGCTGGGAGCAGTCTCTGTACCAGGTTAGGGGAGAGGGCGGTTTTGAGCCAGAACGGTCACACTGGGTGTGTCACACGTGTGTGTGCTCCTATGTGCATCACCTGTGTGTGCTTCTGAGTGCACTGAGGGTGTCTGTACGTGTGTAGTTGTGTGTGTCTGTGGTTGTTTCCTGTGGCCACTGTAGCAAAGACCACAAACCGGGGGCTTAAAACACCAGAAACGCATCCCCTCCCAATCAAGGTGTCCGCAGGGCCACGCTCCCTCTGAAGGTTGTAGGGGAGGATCCTTCCTTGTTTCTTCCAGCTTCTGGTGGCCCTCAGTGGCCCTTGGTTTGTGACCGTGGTACATTATACTGTGCTGGGAACTCCTATTTTTTTTCCTAATTTTTAACCCAGTGCTATGTTTGTAAGAACCATCCACATTGCTGTGTGAGGTCTGCTTTCCCCCCTAACTTGTTTAGGGCTTCATGGTGCACTCCCATCACATTTTATTTCTCTACTCCCAGATAGTGGGGTGTCTCTCAGATTGTCCCCAGCTCTTTGCCAACACAGACAGTGCTAAAACACACGTTCTTGACTGTGTCTCCTCACTGATCTCTGTGAGTGTTTCATCAGGTGTTTGCAGGACTGAGGGCACAAGTTCCCTCATCTGGCCACCAGGCACCTATTAGGAGGGCTCAAGTCCACTCATCTTCACATCTGGGCTGACCCATCGCAGCACCCAGCTTTCTGATTTTTGCTGCTCTGACAGGTGTAACTGACAGGCGGTGCCACATTGCTGCTTTCACTCCCTGGCCCCCCGGCTGCGTTTCCTCTTCTGCCCGTCGCCTGAGCCCGCCCTCTGCCCACTTCCTCTCCCAGTTCCAATCTTTCCCCCTCGGTCTGTGGACATTCCTTGCAGAGTCTACATAGCGGTGTCCTTGTGGTGTTTTTCCGGTGTTGCTGAGGTGCACACAATAAACAAAAGCCTGCACATACTGAAGGCGCACATTTTCACAGGTCTGGACATGCACCGACGTCTGTGACGCCGTCGCCACGGTCAAGATAATGAGTGTGTCCTTGGCTCCAAAGGTTTCTCGTGTCCCTCTACTTTTTGTGTGGTAACAACACTTAACATAAGACCTACCTCTTTAACAGGTTTTTAAATTGAAATATATTTGACATATAACCATGTAAATTTAAAGTGTACATCTTAATTTAATACATTTGTATGTTGTAATGTGATCATTATTGTAGTGGTAGGACCTTTGTCAGGTCACATAACTAGCATTTCTTTTATGTGGTGGGAATAATTAAAATCTAGCCTCTTAGCAAGTCTGACGATTACAATACAACGCTGTTGTCTATATTCTTAACAGGCTTTTAAGTGTGCATTAATGTATTGTTAACTATGGGCCCTGCGGTGTACCCCAGATCTCTAGGACTTATTTAACTTTGCAAATACGTTCTTGCCCTCTGTCCTCTGTTAACATTGTCCATGATGCTCTTTGCTAATATGATTTCTGTTTTTTAATTTTTATTTTTAACTCTTACCCAAGGACATATTTATTGAATTTAGAGAGAGAGGAAGGAAGAGAGAGAGACAGACAGACAGACAGACATCGACGTGAGAAACACCCATCGGTCACCTCCTGTGCACCCGAGCCCACAGCCTTTGGTTGTGGGACCAAGAGAGCCATTAGGCCAGGGCAAGATTGGCAATTTTGATGCCATGGAATTAGTTTATTTATAGTTTATGGCTTTTTCTTTTTAAAGAACTCATTTCCTGTTCTTAGATCACAAAGATCCCACTGCACTTTCTTTTGTTAGCTGTATTTTCATCTTTCAATTAGGCTATTAATTCATCTTGAACCTCTCTAATTAAAAGTCCAATTTTGTTTTCATATGTAAAAAGAGATACCCTCCTCTACAGCATCTCTGGACAATTTGTCACTTTCTGATTTATCTGTGACGTGGCCTTAACCATGTCTGAGTGGCTTCATGTCTGAAGCATCCACTGGTCTGTCTGTCCTTGCAATAACCCTGCACTGCTTTATTTCCAAGCTTCTGGGGAATTCTCAGATTCTCAGAAGGCAGTTCCCACCACCTCCTCCCACTCTTCATTTCAAGGTTGACTTAGTTATTCACGGCTTGCTATCTTTTCATAGAAATTTTAGAATATGTTTACCATGGATTTTTTGAGAATATTACATTGACTGTAGAAATACTGTCTTTCCATTTCATCCACTTATTTATATCATCTGCCATGTTTTCTATTAATTAGAGGTTTCATTGTTCTCTGTGGAGGTCTTGTGTATACTTATTTAAATTAATTATAAATACTTGATAGATTTTGTGCTACTTTGGTTGACATCTTGTTCTTTAAAACTTCCTTTTTAACTAATTTTAAACTTAAAAAATGTTGCAAAACCAATACCAACAATTTTTGTGCTCCCCTCACTCAACGTCCCGAAATGTCAGCATCTGACAGAACGCCGGTGCGGAGACCGGAATCGGCAGGTGAGCGGCGGCACCGCCGCACAGCCAGCCGCAGCTCCTGCTGGAGTCTGTCCAGTCTTCCCACCAGTATCCTTTTTCTGTTCCAGGGCACGATCCATTTCATCTGGTTGTTTCAGCTTTTCACTATCATTCTGTTCTCGGTCTTTCTCAGTTTTCTGTTTATCCCAGAGTCTAGAGAGCAATGTGCTGCTCTGCCGCTGTCAGAGGACTCAACCCAACATCGTGCTCCACGAGCAGGGGAATGTCCAGGTCTCCTCTCCTTACCGACTCCGGTCTCGGGGCGGCTGGTCAGGCAGCCCGGGTCTTTGCAACAGTGGCACTTGGAAATTTACCTAGACTTCCTTTATAGCTGCACACAGGTCCTTTTTGGTGAAAGTCCCATGTTCTTACTGGTTTTTTTTTGTCTATTTTTTTAAATGTGTGTATTTGGTTTAGCAAATAGGAGTATATGCATAGTTTTGTGTTTGTACATGTTAAATACACATGTATATATATATTGGCTGTTTTTATTAATATATATTTATATTTAGCTATTAAATATAGGATTTATATATAGTATTAAATAATGATGGAATTAAGTACAAAACAAGAGTAATTACCAAGAAGATACATGTATTAAATGCACCAGTTAAAAGAGAGATAAAATCACAGATTGCTACACTTTAAGAGGATCCAGTTCTGGTCTTTCATTCCTGTCCCCAGTCTTAACTTCCACTGTTTATTGCAGGTACTGTGAAAGGCACCTTATATGTTTATCTTATTTAATCCTCATAACAACCTGGACCACTAAGGGTTATCAGGATTGGGTTGCTTTCAGGGATGAGAAAACTAAGGTTCAAAAAGATTTAGGAACCAACCCAATGTTGTTGCTGAAGCAGTGTTTTAAAACAAAATTTTTTAAAGAAGGTGTTTTTAAAAAATTTTTATTTTTTATTTTGGAGAAAGGGAAGGGAGGGAGAAAGACAGGGAAACATCAATGCGAGAGAGAAACAGTGACTGGCTGCCTCCCGTGATAAGTGTCTGAGTGGGGACAGAGCCTGCAGCCCAGGCATGTGCCCTGACAGGGAATCCAACTGGCGACCTCTCGGTTTGCGGGATGATGCCCAGCCAACTGAGCCACATTGGCTAGAGCTCAAAATTTTTTAACTCATGTGGATAACATGTAGAGTTTTGTATGAGAAGAAAATAGCTACCACTTACTGCAGAAACCGTGCAGGTGGCTCGGAGTTCAGGCATATTTAGGCACCATGATCACAGAATCTGCATTATCCTTTCAAAGGCAAACCCTAACCAGTGCCGGATTTTTCCAATTCAAAAAATTTTATTAAAGATCCCACCATATGGTGCAGCCACTATGGCAAACAGCATGCAGGTTCCTCAAAACTTAAAAATGGAACTACTTTATGACCCAGTGATTCCACTTCTGGGTATATATCTTAAAAACCCAAAACACTAATTTGAAAGAATATATGCACCCCTATGTCCATTGCACTGTTATTTGCAACAGCCAAGATTTGGAAGCAGCCCAAGTGCCCATCAGTAGATGAGTGGATAAAAAGCTGTGGTACATAACATTACTTGACCATAAAAAAAATGGGTGGACCTAGAGAGTATTGTGCTGAGTGAAATAAGTCAGTCAGAGAAAGACAAATACCATATGATTTCACTGCATGTAGAATCTAAAGAATGATATAAACGAACGAACAAAACAGGAACAGACTCACAGATGCAGAGAACAGACTGACAGGTGCCGGAGTGGAGGGGGCGTGGGGGGCTGGATGAAAAAGCTGAGGGGATTGAGAAATGCTGTTGGTTGTTACAGAACAGGTGTGGAGATGTAAAGTACAGCATAGAAAATATAGTCAATAATATTGTGATAACTATGTGTGGTGCCAGGCAGGTACTGGAAATATCAGGGGGACACTTTGTAAAGTCTGTGGCTGTCTAACAACCATGGTGTACACCTGAAACTAATACAAAATAATATTAAGTGTAATTGAAAAAATAATGTTAAAAATAATTAATTAAAAAATAAAAGATCCCACCATAATAATTTTTAAAAAGACTGAATTGTTGCTTTCTTTTAAAATTTTCATTCCTATTTAGAAAAATGGCTAAAAGCAATGAAAAATTCTAAAGTGTGGACTCTGTAACTGTAGAACCAGCTCAAACCGGCCCTATCCTGTTTCTAACAAGACCCAGGGACCCAAGTTTAAACTCTGGATACACCACTCAGTGTAACCCTTGTGAACCCTCAGCTGCTCCCCCCACAGAAACAAACGACGGGACCCTGACCTGAGCCTGTCCAGGGAGGATTCTTTCAGAGACGAAGGGTCTGCTGTCCAGGAAGATCTGGTGCTGAAGCCCCTTAAATCCTAGTCCCCACCCTGGGTCCGGGAAACAGACTGGAGCCTTGCCTCCTGTCTCCTTGCCGGCTGAACGCACACAAAAGCTTTCTCTTCTCCTGAGCCCGTGCCATAGTCCTGGCTCCTGTGCACGCTGGGCAGTGAGCCCTTGTTCATCAACAACTCCACCCAGGTGTGGCTGAATAGAGTCCCTGAGTTCCTACCACTGGGGTTTAAAAATAGTAGTAATAATAATAATTATTATTTATTCATTGAATTCTTACTATGTGCCAGGACTTGTGGTAAGCACTTTAAGTGCATGATCATATTTAAACCTCAAGTGGCTCCATGAAGCACAGCCCATTATTATGAATGTTGTTTGCAGATAAACTCAACATGACTTGGAGAGGTGAAGGAGCTCCTTGGGGAAGTCCTCCCAGGATGAGCTCACTAGAGACCTCGGGTTTCTACCTGCTGAGGTCTTCCCTTCCTCCCATGCCAGGTGTGACCGCCATGCTGGGGCTAAACCACACCTTCGTGTCCGAATTCATCCTCATCGGCTTCTCTGCCTTCTCCCACCTTCAGCCGATGTTCTTCCTGCTGTTCCTGCTGATGTACCTGTTCACGCTGCTGGGGAACCTGCTCATCATGACCACCATCTGGGGCGAGCGCAGCCTCCACACGCCCATGTACCTCTTCCTGTGCGCCCTCTCTGTCTCCGAGATCCTCTACACCTTCGCCATCATCCCGCGCATGCTGGCCGACCTGCTCTCCACCCACCGCTCC
>PVIA01019400.1:0-10606 GCA_004024845.1 Tonatia bakeri | reverse complement strand
CCACTGCATCCTCACCTGGACATTCAGGCACAACTGCACCATCAGCTGCAGGTGCAGGGACAACTGCCCCAGGAGCTGAAATGTCAGGAAGCCCTGGAGTAACACGTGGAGGGTCAGGGACCACTGGTTCAGCTGCTGGGTCTCCAGGCACAGGTGGGTCAACCCAGGGAGGATCCGGAACACGTGGACCATCAGCTGGTGGTTCCGAGAGTAGTGAATCTTTTCTCGTTGGTTCAGGGACCACTGTTCATTAATGTGAACATCAGGAACATCTGTAATATAGCAGTAGAATTGGGGACAAACTCATTATCAAGTGAAGTGTTGGAGACAACAGGCACAACAAGTATGATAATCCTTGTAGCTGGAATAACAGGGAAAGCAGGAATTGTGATGACTATCTCTGGAGGCAAGTCAAGTTAGCTAAAGGCAGACCTTTTAGTATAGGCAATGTTTATCTTGGATGATTCTTAGTTTTTGCAGTATACATATATAGCTATCAGATTTCGACTATATACAACATATATTGTTGAAAACATATAAGAGCTTTGTAGAACATTATTGGTTCGAACAGACTCTAATAACTTTATTGATTTTTTCATTCGTACTACTTTATTTATTCCACTGGTCTCCTTCCGACGGTCAGTAGGAACTCTTACAGTGCCCAGCAGGGGAAGCACAGTTGAAGCAGCCTCTGCCCATGGTGTAGTCAAGGCTGACCTGGGTCACACAGCACAAGCACAATTGATACCCAAATTATCATGATGTGTTGAAGTGAATTACTGAGGCCTGAATTTCTGGAGGAATGATTAAAATATATACCAGGTTTATCATGAACATTGAAATTTGGAATTTACTTAAATAGATATAAGCTAATTATTTTTTCTAAAATGAATCATGTCAAAGTAATAATCAATTATGTCTTTAACCAGGCACAGCTGAAGAACCATCTGGAGCAACCACTGAACCAGGTGAAAACACAGTGAGATTAATAGCATGCGGTTAATCAGAAGAGGGGGGAAGGAGTTACTGACTCAGATTGTAGCTCAAAGTGAGGTTTTCTGTTAAATCTCATCATAGTATCAGTGTATTGTAAATATGAATGTGAGAAAATCAGATCCAAGTCATCAGATATTTAGGACCTTGTATTCTCTTATGTGTGTTCACACCTGTACTGAGATAATAGCACCTGGACTCACAGTGGTTATATAGATACTGTTCAGGTAGTAGCCTCCCAAAGTAAAAATACTGCTTGTGACTTTCTACTTTTAACCTCAGGCTCCATAAGAAGCACTTCTGGCTCAACAATTGCACCAGAAAGTTTCAGTACTGGTAAGTAAACAGGGGGATATTAGATGTATTTTGGGCTTGCTTTCATGCTCTTGGCCTAGATAAAAATGGTCAAATGATTAATCAAAACACTGGTTATTAATTACAATGCCTTTAAATATATTGTTTTATTGAACTAGTTGAATAACTATTATCTCATTTCGTGCATGAGATACCTAAAACAGCCCTTACCTAATTTGGTCTAGATTCTACAGCCAATCCAGTAGTGGAGCCCGTATTTTCATCCATTGTTTACTGACTGCGGAGCTGTGTTCCTCACAGCGATGTCTTCCTGCAAGGCAAACATACAATGATCTTAAAGACCCACTAATAAAATTTTGCTTTTAATATGTATCAAAGAAATTTTCCCCAATTTCTCACTGTAATAACTGCAACAGCAGGTAATAAAGAGAGGATTAAAATATTTTATGGAAATTAAACTGTGGCATTTGTTTTGACATAGAAAGATTTGGGGCATTTTACTTGATAAAACTATAATTCTATTGTTTTATAAATAAAAAATTAATCACTTCCCTCTTTTTACAACTAGTTAAACTTGAGATAAAATTTACACTTTTAGTGCACTTTTTATAACAATATGTGGACCAAATTGTTTATTCAAATGTACAGTACATTATTATTTAAGTTTCTGCACTAGTAATGCATCACAGTGGTTGAGAAAGGCATCATTCCTCAATTTGCAGGTTATCTAATAGAACCTAAGCTTTAGTGACTAAATTATTGATGATGTAAGGAATAGATTGGTTATAAATTTTTCTGGTAAAGAGTTTTGCTATATCTATTCTAAGTATTGGAAACACCACTTATGTAAATTTATTTTACAAACTAGCCACTAGAAAATAATTAATTCCTAGTTTTGATTCAGACTAAATTCATAATTATTCTTTACTCAATCAATGGTTATATAAATGAATTCACATGCTTTGTATTATTTATGGAACACCATAATTATAAAATGAATTAATAGCACAGATTCTAGGATATGTGGCTTTTGGGGTACAGTGTGTATTTTATCCTTTTTGGGTTTTTTTTTTTTGCATTTTCCAAATTCGACATTTTAGTCTTTAATTAAATGCAACTAAACAAGAGTCGCTGAGTATAAATATTTTACTTGGGAAAAAAGGCAATGGTTTTTGTTTCAGTGTGATATCATGTGATTGGAATCACCAATGATTCCTTGTGAAAACACATTATAGTTTCTCTTCCAAAAGATCTCTCATCCTGACTCGAATGTCAAGGTAAACTTCTATGGAAATAACATTTCTGTTTTTATATTGAAAAAAAAAACATTTATATAAAATGGCAGTTGAAGCACTGAAATAAATTATTAAAATGAAAATCAAGAAGTGTATTATTTAATTGAAACGTGAATTTAATCTTTCCTCTTTTAGGGTCAAATATCATAATTCCACCAGTACTGATTGAAGGTAAATTGGAATAAAAATGATCAAAATATATTTCTGCACAATGCAATTTGAAATAATATTTTTATCTTTTCAATTTGTGTTGTAAAAAATAATGCCAGACTGTGATGTTCTTCCCAATTATAATCTAATACAAATTAATCTTTATGAGACAAGATATATATACATAAAGGAACAGGTAAGTAAATATAAGATTATAAATGTACACTTAAGAAATTATGCCGCAGAAACTAGAATAGATTTATGATAGTAGAAGTTATCATTTAGAAACTTAATGAAACATGACATCAAATTAGATTTTGGTAGCTTAGGGCTTTTTCTTTTTCTATTCTTATGCCTTCTGAAATCATAATTGATATTTAAACTTTACACTGGTTGTTTACAAATATGCACAATCAATCAAATAAATAATAGTAACTCTAGAACTCTACCCTTCATTAAAAAAAGTACCCTATTTCTCAGAATATTAGTTTCGTCACCTATAATTTTCACAAATATTATTAGCTTTTATTGCATCCTGATACCTGTTTTTAATATGGAACAGTTTTAAAAGATAAGCAAAAAATAAAGTTTGTTACATAGAACATTTCACTTTTTCCTAATTGTTTTCTGCATTCTTTTAGCATTTACATTCGAATATAACTTCCAAGAAGGCAGGTATTTTTGTCGTATTTTGTCCACTGATACCCTTTCCGGTCCTTACATTTCAATAATTGTCCACACGATCCATTAGATCCATCCTCTGTTGAATGGGCACATTCAACATGCATCACTCAGTGTGCCACTCAGGGCCTAAACCAGAGAGCTGAGACATCTATAAACACAGATATTTACAACACAGTTTCAGTTGAAATGATAAGAAAACTATCACTATGGACATGATGGAAATGCAGCTCTTGAAGACTTCCTGAGATAAACATAATACAAAATACCTCTTCCCATCATCCCAAACACCCAGAACTTCCTCTTCTCCTATTTTCTCCCTCAGAGGCTGCAAGTTCCACAGAAGGTGTGGGCTGCACTGTGGGTGCATTCAAAGCAGTGTGTACCTCCTGATAACCACTAATTATGATGCGCATAGGAGAGCCGAGACAGAGAGAATATTTCTGGAGAGCAGTTCACTTGTGCTTTAGTGATACTGCATTTTGGGTGAACTAATTCTTTTTGAGTTTTGAAATCTTGTCCTGCAAAGCTACTAATAACAGAGTTTGGAATTATAGCTGTAATCCTTCAACATAGCATGATTGTGCCAATAGTTCTAAGTAATTTCTCTTGTGAAATTACAAATAGTATAAGATTTGTGGAGGAAAGTGAGGATACTTTCTTTCGTGAAAAAGGCAGAAGAGCTACATAAACCCTGGAAACATGTCTGCCCTGTGCAGATGTAGGCATTTCACAACAAATCAAGAGAGAGAGCAATATTTTCAGATAGTCTGTAGTTCCTTGTGCTTCCAATCCACAGCAGGTACCACTATAGCACCAGAAAGTGAAGTCACAGGGAGGAAAACAGGTGAGTGTGGAAGAAACCCAACAGTTTCACCAAACCGAATGATGCCTGGAGGTTTGTCTCAGGTAGAGAACACAGACCCTAGAAAATTTTGGTGACAAAATGGTTAATGAGGAAAACCATGGGACTCATATCAAAGGAGAGGTGGACAGTGAGTCAGTGAGATAAGTGAAAATATACTTAGGTTCTTTGTAGGTGCATGGTTTGTACCTACAGAAACATGACCCTGTGGTAACCACAGTCCCTTTTGTGTTTCAGGCACCACGGGTGTAGCCCCTGGCACAACTGTTGCCCCAGGAAGTTCCAAGACAGGTGAGGCAGCAAGTTGAAAAGACTCTTCCCCATCCTCTCTCAGAGACCAGATGTCTCCTCTGGGATTATCCATTGCAGGGGTACCACCATATCTTTTCCATGATCCTGAAATGTTCTCCAATCATCCCTTTCTTCATTCTCTCCCTCAGAGACCACAACTTTCCCTGGAGAAAGCCAAACGACCAGAGTTGGAATAAACAAAGGTGAGCATTCTAAGCTAATACATGCATGTCACAACTTCTTAAAACCATCTTCTGGGAGGGTGGAAACAAGGGAAGGAGGTGGGTTTGCCTGGGGTGGGGGTTGTGGTGGAGAGAAAATGCAGACAAGTGTAATTGAACAACAATAAAGTAATTAAAAAGAAACCATCTTATGAAAATACCTGCACTATTTATACATAATCTATTGAGTCAATTCTGAAAAATAGAAAACATGCTAATTTTTACATAGCCTACTTACTGCCTAGGCTGATGAGAGCCTTTACTAGACCACCATGGAGTCAAATTAATGACTCATAAGTAGTAATATGGGGAAAATTTTTTCTCCTCTCCAAAGTAAGAGACATGATAGTTAAGAACTCAGAAAAAAATTATAGAAAACAAAACTTACATGCAGCACAATGGATTACTTATTGGAACTAAATGTCACAGGGTTATCATTTGCTGCTATGTGGAGACTGTAGACTCCTCTTTAAACCACTAGGTAGACAAGCAATGAAGTAGTGATCACTGCCCCTTTCTTGTTGTAGGTACTGCTGGTGTTGTCCCTGGAAAAACTCCGGAACCTGGAACTTACAACACAGGTCAAGTCATAAAATATATACAAAATCTGGACATTTGCACCTTAGTCAGTATATTCTGACAATGGCATATGGTATACTTTCCCCCATCCTAGTCTAAAATCTTTTGATAATTTCCACAGAGGAAGTGATACCACCCAAGGAGACCTCTTAGCAGCTGAACTTTTCAGCTTGCGGCTTTGGAGTTTTAATCTAAGGCCTGTTTGTGTAGCTGGAGTGAACACCTGAGTGGCAAGGAAGGCTGAGGAAATGAGCCTGCATTTCTCCTGCGAACACATCATGGCAGAGCCTCAAAAATTCGATGAATTCACATGTCCCCAACATTATTTCCAGAAGCCCAGGATTGCAGACCTAGTTGTTGAATGGCAGGGAATAGGTGCACTTGGGCCAGGTGCTGCCTGGCAAGACCCCATTCCTCATATATGGCTTCCCATTTATTTATCATGCTTATTGTTTACCGCTGAATTCAGTCTGCTAGCATGTAGCCGCATCAGGGTAGGGATATATGAGTATCCTGCTCTCTAATGCATCCAAAGTCCAAAAACCATATTGCACAGAAGACTTTATAAATATCTATGGCATCATGAAATGTGTCTTTATTTTGAAGCTTTACTCCATTTGCATCTTAATCTTTCTGATTATTAAGATAATATGCATGAACACTCGACAATAACCATTCTGCCTGGGAGTTCCCACACTGATAGGTTAACAAGAAGAAATTTCAGTACTTTACCTCCTCATAGAGTTAGTAGACCTGCTGTGATACAATGTCAATCTAATTGTCTCCTTGTATCTTCAATCCTCTAACTTCACCACTCACCATATTCTGCCTTCAGAGGCCACAACATTGACAGAAGGCAGCGGCTCCTCTGGCAGTGGATCCAGTCCTGGTGAGAAAGAGTTCCTGCAGTTTGGGGTTCACCATGCGTGATGAGTCTTCTTAGGCTGGCCTGCCGGGAGTTGCGCCTAGGTTTTCTTAGATTTAATGGGCTTTGGGAAACTCTCAATACTGGCTTCCAGTTTCACCACTGGAACTTTGTAAAGGAGGGCTGCTGTGAGTCCAGGATGAGGGCTTCACCCTGTGATGGCATACGCATCACAAATATGGTGGGTCAGGGGCTGATGAGACATAGTATATCTCTGGGGAGAGAAGAAAGTAATGTGAACCTATAAACAGGTATATCCTATTCAAAGATTTTCTTGTTCAAAAGGGCAATGATGATATTGATATTTCCCTGGGACATTGCAATCTTTTTCTGCATTTCCCCCAATGGTCAGTACCTTGTGAGTATAAACGGTGAATCTAGGCTACAGCCATGTTTTTAACCATATTTGTAAAAAGTGGAATATCTGGGATGGTTGCTCATGTTGAGAACATGACTGTTTTTGAAGCTTTCTTACTGGTATTGGCCATGGAAAAGACCGACATTCTCAGATCATTACGAAGCAGGGACAGGGCCTATGGCTATAACAAAGACGTACCTGGAGTCCTTCTGGGGTCAGACTTCCAGGGACAAACAGGAAACTCGTTGAAAATCTCAGACCCTTTGTGTTTTAGGTATCACTGGGGCAACCCCCAGCACAGCTGATGGCCCTGGCACTTCTAACCCAGGTGAGTTACCAGGGTGACATAGATTTTCTTCATATCCTCTCTAAAATCAGATTCTCCCAGGGTTACTATTTTCTTAATCTACCACCAAATATAATATAAGATACCACCATATATTACCATCTTCCTGAAACATTCTCCAGATTACTCCTTTTCACATTCTCTCCCTCAGATGCCACAGAAATCCTCGGAGAAAGTGGAAAAACCCAAGTTGGAATATTTACAGGTGAGGTCTCCTAGTTAATAGCCACACTTCATAATAAATACTACAAGAAATCTTCTAAAAGTACAAAGCACACACCAAACCAAATCATAATTACATTACACAAGATTAATGAGAAGGAGCGAATCTTAAAAGCAGCATGAGAAAAAAGACACTTACGTAAAAAGGAGTTCCCATAAAACTGTCAGCTGATATCTCAAAGGAAACTTACAAGCAAGAAGGGGCTGAAGAGAAGTATTCAAAGTCATGAAAAGCCATTTAGAATGGAAGGGAAGATAAAGTGCTTCCCAGATAAGGTCAAGTTAAACCAGTTCATCCTCACCAAGTCCGTATTATATGAAAAAGAGTTAAAGGGAATTATCTAAGAAAATGAAGATGATCAAAAATATGAAGAGTAAAATGACAACAAACTCAGAATCATCCACAACTGAAATTAAAAACGCAAACACAAACTAAGCAAACAACGAGAACAGGAACAGAGTCACAGAACTGGAGATAACATGGAGGGTTTTCAGTGGAAAAGTGAAGAGGGGAAGAGGGGGAAAAGCTATAGGGAGTAGGTAGCATAAATGGTAGGTGCAAAATAGACAGGGAGAAGCTAAGAAAAATATAGGAAATGTAGAATCCAAAGACATATATGTACAAACCATGGACATGAACTATGGGGGAGAATGTGGATGCATGGGGTACAGGACAGAGGGAAAAGAAGGGAGGGGGAAATGGGACAACTATAAGAGCAAAATCAATAAAACATAGTTAGAAGAGAAAAAAGTCTTAAAAAACATATCTACACTATGTATGTGTAGACTTTTGAGAACAATATGTACATCATTGAGAAATGCACAATGAAAAATGTCAGCCTGTCTTTCCAAGGACTCCTTACTGACTGAAATCTCAAGAGTTTTTGCTAGACCATGTCAAGGTCAAAAAAATGACATATGAATACAAATAGAGAAAGTTTCAAATCCCTTCCAATAAAAATGATTGTTAGCTGAGAACCCCAAAAATGGTTTTAGGAATACATGGTATATGGGACACACATGGAGAACTTCTCCGTACTAAAATTCAAAGGGAAATGATTTGCTGTGATATGGAAACGACAGATTTTTACATAAATAAAGCAGCACACACACACTGAGCTAGGGAGCACTGACCCTTCCTCGTGGGACTACCGGTATAGTCTCTGGCAACACGTTTTGCCACCTGGAGGTCCTGTCACAGGCAGGTGTGAAAGTGCATGGAAAAGCCGCACACTGGCATCTTGGATGACCCATGCTGACAGTGGCACGGTGTGCCCTTCCCCACCACCGAGCCCTTACTCCTCCCCTTCTTTCCTCCCTCAGAGGCCACAACCTCCACGGGAGGAAGGGGCACCCAAGGAGGACTCCCAGGAGGTGAGTGTTTTTGGAACCGAGTCTTTGGGGTTGCTCTCCAATCCCTGTTTGTGTGGCTGGAGTGGGCACATGGCTGGGAAAGTGGGCAGAGGTTAGGGGCCCATATTTCCTCAGGGAAGAGCGCATGCCTGAGACCCAGCATCTGGGTCAGCCTAGAAACCGCATGGTCTCACACTTCCTCCTCCAGATGGGCGAGGCCCGGGCCTCAGAGCTAGTCGTCTGATGGCAGGAATGAGGCCAACCGCGGTCGTGAGCCTGCCTGTGAAGGCCCCGGTCTTCCTACATGGTTTGAACGTTTCTTCCATAGCTCTTACTGCTATCTGTGACCACAGTTTGCCATGTACCCTGTGCACTCCTTTGCACCAGTGTTGGAGGGAAAAATAGGGAAGCGCATTATACGTGGGTCGTACCTGAAATACCTTGAGCCTGCCGTTGGGTTTTGTTGTCATCCGTTACTTCAAATGTC
Source organism: Tonatia bakeri (assembly GCA_004024845.1). Lineage (NCBI taxonomy): Eukaryota > Metazoa > Chordata > Mammalia > Chiroptera > Phyllostomidae > Tonatia > Tonatia bakeri. Next base: position 1,525 of record PVIA01019400.1, on the reverse strand, counting down.
CTGTACCACATCATGGTGAGAGATGAAGGCTAAAATTCTCTCACGATACAAACAGACTGTCCATGTATAAATAAAGAAATGATTGAATTACAGCTTAAATGTAATTTTTTTCCCCGAGAGATTGGCCCAGGGACACGGGTGCACCTTGTACATGGCAAATACACACTTTGCAGTCTTGATCGAGTTTGCGGCTCACCGCTGGTCTCCCCCGGCTAGAAGGCGGCCACAGTAGGGCAAGAATCTGTGAATGTTGTGCTCAGCGCTGCACCGGAAGTCCTAAATGGAAATTGCACCGAGGATTTGCTGAAGAAACTACAGTGGAATTCTGAAACACACACTCATGTTGAAGTTTCCTTCTCTTGTGTTCCCAGGTACCACTGAGCCTTCTCCTGGAGCCAGCAGCGGCTCACCGAATTCCAGGCCAGGTAGGTTATGAGAGAAGGAGAGTCCCAGAGTTCCACCTCACACATAGGACTATCAAAAGGCCCCAGGGAATGATGAATGGAATTTTGGAAGATAAACTCATCCTCTGCCTGCTCTCTCTTGCAGGCACCTCTGTTGCCCCAGGGAGTGCAGGGACTGGAAGTGAAATAGGTGAGGGTGGCATATGGTCTCCTTTCACTTTTCGTGGCAGGGCACGGGGGGATGGGGGTAGGGGGGTGGGGGGGCAGTGGGCGTGGTCGAATTCCAGGAGCAACAGTGATGAAAGGGTGGGTCAGGGAAGGAAACGGTGGGAAGTCATTGACAGCTGATTTCTTTCCCAAACAGAGGCCTTGGGAATTTATTTGTTTATTTTTTTAATTTAATTTTATTTTTATTTATTTATTTATTTTTAGTTGCTCAAGGCCATATCGTTCCTTTAATTTGCACGGGGAGAGCGTGCTGTGTTGATACCTTCGTTTTTTCTCATTGATAGGTGCCACAGGGATGGAGTCTAGGACAACCGTTCTGCCTGGGAGTTCCCACACTGGTAGGTGAACGCGAAGAAACCTCCATCCTCTACCTCCCCATATAGTTGGTAGACCTGCTGTGACCCAATGTCCATGTAATTGTCTCCTCGAACCTTCAATTCTCCGACCTGACCACTCACCATATTGTGCCTTCAGAGGCCACGACGTGGACAGAAGGCAGCGGCTCCTCTGGCAGTGGATCCAGTCCTGGTGAGAAAGAGTTCCTGCAGTTTGGGGTTCACCAGGCATGATGAGTCTTCTTAGGCTGGCCTGCCGGGAGGTGTGCTTTGTAGCGTAGTGGTTTGCAGTTGCGCCTAGGTTTTCTTAGATGTGACGGGCTTTGGGAAACTCTCAATAGTGGCTTCCAGTTTCAGCGCTGGAACTTTGTAAAGGAGGGCTGCTGTGAATCCCGGATGAGAGCTTCAGCCTGTGGTGGCATACCAGACAGTAATAGGGTGGGTCGGGGGCCCGTGAGACATAGTGTAACGGTAAGGGAGAAGAAACCTATGTGAACCTGTAAAGAGGCATATCCTTTGCAATTGTTTCTTGTGAAAATGGTAATTATTATATCTGAA
>PVIA01019399.1:0-10610 GCA_004024845.1 Tonatia bakeri | reverse complement strand
CTGAAACTCCCTCTTCTCTCTCCTCTGGTCACTTTCTGCCTGTCCTCTATTACAGTGTCTTTGACTATATTTTGCTTGTTTCTTTGCTTTGTGGTTTAGGTTCCTGTTAAAGGTGAGATCATACGGTATTTATCTTTCACTGACTGGCTTATTTCACTTAGCATAATGCTTTCCAATTGCATCCATGATGTTGCAAAGGATAGGAGCTCCTTCTTTCTTTCTGCTGCATAGAATTCCATTGTGTAAATGTACCATACTTTTTGGATCCATTCATTTACTGATGGGCATCTAGGTTGCTTCCAGCACTTAGCTATTGTAAATTGTGCTGCTATGAACATGGGGGTGCAAAGGTTCTTTTGGATTGGTGTTTTAGGATTCTTATGATATAGTCCCAGCAATGGAATTGCTGGGTGAAAGGGCAGATCCATTTTTAGTTTTTTGAGGAAGTTCCATACTGTTTTCCACAGTGGTTGTACCAGTCTGCAGTCCCACCAACAGTGCACTAGGGTCCCCTTTTCTCCACAACCTCTCCAACACTTGTTGTTTGTTGTTTTGCTTATGATGGCCATTCTGACTGGTGTGAAGTGGTACCTCATTGTGGTTTCAATCTGCATCTCTCTGATAGCTAGTGATATTGAACATCGTTTCATGTGATTTTGGATCTTCTGTATGTCCTCCTTGGAGAAGTGTCTGTTCAAGTCCTTTGCCCATTTTTTAATTGGGTTGCTTGTCTTCTTAGAGTGGAGTCGTATAAGTTCCTTACATATTTTGGAGATTAAGCCCTTGTCTGAGGTATCATTGGCAAATATGTTTTCCCATACAGTTGATTCTCTTTTTATTTTGATACAGTTTTCTTTAGCTGTGCAGAAGCTTTTTATTTTAATGAGGTCCCATTTGTTTATTCTTTCCTTTTTTTCGCTTCCTCTAGGGGTCATGTCAGTAAAAAGATTTTTGTGTGATATATCTGAGATTTTCCTGCCTATGTTCTCCTCTAGTACTTTAATGGTGTCACGATATATATTTAAGTCTTTTATCCATCTTGAGTTTATTTTTGTGTAAGGTGTAAGTTGGTGTTCTAGTTTCATTTTTTTGCATGTTGCTGTCCAGTTCTCCCAGCACCACTTGTTGAAGAGGCTATTTTTACTCCATTTTATGTTACTGCCTCCTTTATCAAATATCAATTGTCCGTAGAGACTTGGGTTTATTTCTGGGCTCTCTGTTCTGTTCCATTGGTCCATGTGCCTGCTTTTATGGCAGTACCAGGCTGTTTTGATTACAGTGGCCTTATAGTATAGTGTAGTATCCGGTATTGTGATCCCTCCTACTTTACTCGTCTTTCTCAACATTAGAGTAGATATTCAGGGTCATTTATGGTTCCATATAAATTTTTGAAGTGTTTGTTCTATGTCTGTGAAATAAGCCATTGGTACTTTAATAGGTATCGTGTTGAATGTGTAAATTGCTTTGGGTAGTATGGACATTTTAATAATATTAATTCTTCCAATCCATGAACGTGGTATATGTTTCCATTTGTTTGTGTCTTCCTTGATTTCTTTCTCAGTGGTATATAGTTTTCTGAATACAGATCTTTTACCTCTTTGGTTAGGTTTATTCCTAGGTATTTTATTTTTCCTTTTGCTATTTCAAATGGGATTTTTTCCTTGATTTCTGCTTCTGCTGTTTCATTGGTGATGTACAGAAATGCCTTTGATTTCTGGATATTGACTTTGTACCCTGCTGTTTTGCCAAATTCGTTTATTAGGTCAAGCAGTTTTTGGGTAGAGTCTATAGGATTTTCTACGTATACTATCATGTCATCGGCAAACAATGACAGTTTTGTTTCCTCCTTTCCAATTTGGATGCCTTTTATTTCCTTTTCTTGTCTGATTGCTGTGGCTAAAACTTCCAATACTATATTGAATAAAAGTGGTGAAAGTGGACAACCTAGTCTTGTTCCTGTTCTTAGTGGAAAAGATTTTAGATTTTGCCCATCGAGTATGATGCTGGCTGTAAGTCTCTCATATATGACCTTTATTATGTTGAGGAATGTTCCCTCTATTCCCACTTTGCTGAGTGTTTTTATCATAAGTGGGTGCTGTACCTTATCAAATGCTTTTTCCGCACCTATTGATATGATCATGTGATTTTTGTCTTTGTTTTTGTTTATGTGATGTATTACATTTACTTATTTGCGAATATTGAACCATCCTTGCATCCCTGGGATGAATCCCACTTGGTCATGGTGGATGATCTTTTTAATGTATTGTTGGATGCGGTTTGCCAGTATTTTGTTGAGGATTTTAGCTTCAATGTTCATCAGAGATATTGGCCTGAATTTTTCTTTCTTCATTGTGTCTTTATCTAGTTTTGGAATTAGGATGATGTTGGCCTCATAAAAAGAATTTGGGAGTCTTCCATCTTTCTGGATTTTTTGGAATAGTCTGTGGATGGCAGGGGTTAGCTCTTCCTTAAATGCTTTGTAGAATTCTCCTGTGAAACCGCCTGGTCCAGGGCTTTTGTGTGTTGGGAGTTTTTTAATTACGGCTTCAATTTCTTTTGTTGTTATTGGTTTGTTCAGGTTTTCTGCTTCTTTTTCATTGAGTTTTGGAAGATTATATTTTTCTACAAATTTGTCCATTTCATCTAGGTTTTCAAATTTCTTGGCATACTGTTCTTCATAGTAATTTCTTACAGTTCTTTGTATTTCTGTGGTGTCAGTTGTAATCTCTCCTCTTTCATTTCTGATTGTGTTTATTTGGGTCTTCTCTCTTTTTTTCTTGATGAGTGCTTAAAGGCTTGTCAATTTTGTTTATCTTTTTAAAGAACCAGCTCCTGGATTCATTGATCCTTAGAATTGTGCTTTTAGTCTCTATGTCATTTAATTCTGCTCTGATCTTGGTTATTTCCTTCCTTCTACTTGCTCTGGGCTGTCTTTATTGTTGTTATTCTAGTTCTTGTAGACGTAGGGTTAGGTTGTTTGTTTGAAATATTTCTATCTTTTTTAGGTATGCTTGTATCGCTATGAAGTTCCCTCTCAATACTGCCTTTACTGTGTCCCATAAGTTTTGTGTTGTTGTAAGTGCATTTTCATTTATTTCCAGAAACCTTTTGATTTCTTCCCTAATTTCATCCTTGACCCATTCATTGTTTAATAGCATGCTATTTAATCTCCATGATTTTGAGTGTTTTGGGTTTTTTTCCTTCGTGTTGGTTTCTAGTTTCATTCCCTTGTGATCCAAGAAAATACTTGGTATGATTTGACCTTCTTGACCTTGTTAAGACTTGTTTTGTGTCCTATCATGTGGTCTATATTTGAAAATGTTCTGTGTACATTTGAAAAGAATGTGTATTTGTCTTCTTTGGGATGGAGGGCTCTGAATATGTCAGTCAACTCCATTTCATCTAGGGTATTGTTCAATGCCACAATGTCTTTGTTGATATATTGTTTGGAAGATCTGTCCATTTTTGAGAGTGGGGTGTTAAAATCCCCCACTATAATTGTGTTGCTATCAATATTTTTCTTAAAGTCCTCTAGGATTTTCTTTATGTATTTGGGTGCATCTATGTTGAGTGCATATATATTTACAATATTGATGTCTTCTTGGTGGATTCTTCCCTTGAGTATTATGAAGTGACCTTCTGGGTCTGTCTTTATGGCCCTTATTTTGAAGTCTATTTTGTCTGAAATGAGTATTGCTACCCTGGCTTTTTTTTCCTGTCCATTTGCTTGGAAAATTTGTTTCCAGCCCTTCAGCTTGTGCAGGTCTTTTATCCTGAGGTGGGTCTCTTGTAGGCAGCATATGTGTGGGTCATGTTTTCTTATCCATTCAGCTATTCTCTGTCTTTTGATTGGAGCATTTCATCCATTTACATTTAAGGTTATTATTGATAGGTACTTATTCATTGCTATTCATGTACATGTGTTCCTCTCTCTCTTTCTCTTTTCTTTCCTTTCCTTAAATCAGACCCTTTAGCATCTCTTGCAGAGCTGGTTTAGTGGAGGTATATTCTTTTAGACTTCTTTTGTCTGGGAAACTTCTTATTTGGCCTTCTATCTTGATTGAGAGCCTTGCTGGGTAAAGTAGCCTTGGTTGCAGGCCTCTGGTTCTCATTACTTGGAGTATTTCTTGCCATTCTCTTGTGGCTTGAAGTGTTTACATTGAGAAATCAGCTGTTAACCTTATTGGGCTCCCTTGTATGTTACTTCCTTTTTCTCCCTTGCTGCCTTTAATATTCTCTCTTTGTCTGGAAATTTTGCCATTTTAATTATGATGTGTGTTGAGGTGGGCCTCTTTGGGTTCCTCTTGATTGGAACTCTTTGTGTTTCCTGGATTTGTGTGACTTTTTCTCTAATCAAATTGTGGAAGTTTTCCATCATTACTTTTTCAAGTAAGTTTTCTATCCCTTTCTCATCTTTTTCTCCTTCTGGCATCCCTATTATACGGATATTATTACGTTTCATATTGTCTTACATTTCTCTTAATCCCTCTTCATTTTTTCTGAGCCTCTTTTCCTTTTCTTGTTCTTTCTGGGTGTTTTTTTTCCTACTTTGTCCTCCAATTCGTTGATCCGATCTTCTGCTTCATCATTCCTGCTTTTCATTCTTTCTACTGTGTTCTTCAGTTCAGAAATTGTATTCTTCATTTCCTCTTGGCCTTTGTTGATAGTTTCTGTTTCCTTTTTCATATTGATATAGTTTGCAGTGAGATCGTTGTAGCTTCCCTCTAATTTCTGGAAGCTCATTGTGAGCTCATTGAGCTTCCTTATAATCATTGTTTTGAACTCAATATCTGATAGTTGAGTTGCCTCTATTTCATTTAGCATTCCTTCTGAGGCTTCCTCCTTTCCCTTCATTTGTGGATTGTTTCTTTGTCTTCTCATTGTTTCTGAGACTCTTCTTGTTAACCTATGTTTCTTAACTTGATGTGTTCTGGTTCATTGTGTTTATGGTGTGAACTTCTGTGGTAGAATACCTGTGAGATTCAGTGGTGTAGTCTCTTTTGGGTATCCTGGTGTTCACAGCTTCCCCCTACTCTTTTTTGTGATTAGTTGGAGGAGTAAGGCAAGATGGGTTAAGACAGTAAGCCAGTATTCTATGATATTTACAGTAGCAGCCAGCAGAGAAGAGATGAGAGATCCTTTGGCTATGTATAGTGTTATCCGTGGTCCTCTACCCCTCTATCCACATTTTCGAAAGTATGGAAAGAAGATAAGACTCTTAGTGGGGAGGAAAGGGTTGTTAGTTGGATCTAGAAAGCTGTGAGGCTGTTGGAGGTTAGATTCTGAGGTAAGGTGGGAATAAAGAATAGTAAATAGGAGTAGTGTGTAAAAGAATAGAGAGAACTCCTACATTAATAGAGTTTAGGAAATTGCGAAGTGAGCTGAGATCTGGGAGGGTTGTTAAGTTGTATTTACAAGTGTATGGAATAAGTCTTATTTAAAGTAATATTGAAGCAACAATCTTTTGGCAGATTCTATGAGACCTAGATATCAAGAATAAGGAGTATAGAATCTTGAGTGGTGTACTAATGGAACCTAAGTGAGGGACAGTGAATTATCAACACACTGTGAATGAGATAACAGGGGGAACCTATCAAGCAACAGTATAACCAGCCAAGCAAAGAAGATTATACAGAAAGAAAAAAAAATACCAAAATACTATTAAAATAAAAAATGTCACAAAAAGAGAGAAAAAGATAATATAAATTTGCAGTAATTTGCAAGCAAAAAAAAACAAAAACAAACAAACCAAAGAAACAAGATGGATTGCAGGAGAGAGAGATTTGGAGTGGAAGTAATAGCACTAGGATGGATGAAAGAGAATCATAAGGAATTGAGAGATATAAAAATAATAAGAGTTAAAAAATAAAAAGTTGCTTAATAAACAAAAACAAGATAGCATCAAACAATCAACAGCAGTGGGATAAGGGGAATAAAAAGAAAAAATGCCCTGGCTGGCGTAGCTCAGTGGATTGAGCGCCGGCTGCAAACCAAAGCATCACAGGTTCGATTCCCGGTCAAGCCACATGCCTGGTTTGCAGGCCATGGCTCCCAGCAAGCATACATTGATGTTTCTCTCTCTCTCTTTCTCCCTCCCTTCCCTCTCTAAAAATAAATAAATAAAATCTTAAAAAACAACAACTCATCTTTAAAAAAAAAAAAAGAAAGAAAGAGAAAAAAAGAATAAAAAAAAACCATGCACACACACACACACACACACAGAGGAAAAGAAAAAAGAAGAAAACACCAAAAAATAAAACCCCACCAAAAAGACCTCTTGTTGGCTTCTAACTGGCCAAACCAGTTTTTCTGCTTTTGCCAGCTCATGCAGGCTGAGGGGCGGTTAGAATGCTTTTCACCCTTCTCAGACAGAGCTCTGCCAGTCTCTGGGGTACTGTCCCCAGTGCTGGCCACCCACCTTGCCCAGAAGCTATTGCTGTCTTAGCTCAGGGAGCAAGCTCTGGAGATGGCAAGGAGTTGCGCCCCTCCCCCAACTTTGCCACCGCAGGCTCTACATTCAGCGAAGCACCCGCCTCTCCTCCGGGTTCACGGTGCACCCTCCGGGGTTTGGGAGGGGTCGCGCACTTCCATTTGCCACCGCCTTGGGCCCCAGGAACCCACGAAGCGCTGTGACCTTTCTGGGTTCACCATTTGAGAGTCAGGTATTCCGGCGGGGCGCGTGCCCACTCAAAATCACCCCAGCTCCAGAATCTCTTGCCTTGTTCATGGCCGTGGGGTCTCAGTCTTCCCCAAAACCGCACACTCACCGGGTTGAGGGCTCGGGCGCGCACAGCAAGGCCTCCCTTGGTCCGGCAGACTGGGGTACTCACTGTTCCTTGGGAAGTTCGTCGGTGCCCACAACCCCTGCGCTTCTGCTTCTCAATCCTTATTGTCTGGGGATGGAACGGCAACTCCACTCTCTTGGGTGCCCTGAGAAAGACCCGGGAGCCCTGGGCCTGCTCTCTGAGCCTATCCCAGGGCCCTTATTATCCCAAAGCAGTCCTCCTACCGTCTGTTTATTCAATGTCTGGATAACTTTTGATGTTCCACTCTCATAAATGTTGCGATATCGGTGGTCTCCTGCTCTGTTCCTCCTCAGATCGGCCAAATTCTCCCCCGTGCAGTGGGGAAGGGGATCACGATTCCTCCAACAAGGCCGCCATCTTCCTGAATCTCTCTTCAAGTTTTTAATGAAAGCTGTATATAGGATTTCATTATTCTTGCATTTTCTCAATTGTTTCTTCCTTGTATTTGCTCTTTTCCTTTCCTACTTGGTGAGATTTGGCTTTACATTCAAGGATTTTTTTTGCAGTCTTTGTCTAGTTTTAGTCTAGTGATAACCACCTTGCTGTGGTGAATGTCCACATGAACAATTGTACCATTAACTTTCTGACACTGCACTTGTTTAATATAGATGATATATTTCTTCCTGTAAACCTGGACTACTTTGCCAATTTGCTGCCCTTTGTAATGTCCTCATACAACCTGACTTCATCATCCTTTTGAATGGGCATGAATCGAACATTGTACTTCTGTCTCAACTCTTTGGAAAGAAGAGAAGACACAATCTTCCTGTGAATGTGGGAAGGTGCATTGAAATGCCTTTTATGGTTCTTGCTCTGGTCAGAAGTTACAAAGGATTGAACTTCATTTTGACTTCTGGCTCCTCTGTGACAGCCACAAAAGGAAAGAGCTGTTGTGTTTATACTTAATATAATTTCTAGTATGTCATGTTTAAAAACAGTCATCTAAGTGCATTGAACTTGCCCCCATTGTTCTCTTTTCCATATTTATTTATTTATCTGTTTTTGCCTTGTTTTGGATAATTTTTTAAAAGTTTATATTTGTTGATAGTTACAGGGAGAGAGGAGGGATGGGGAGAGAGAGAAATACCGATTTGTAGTTCTAGTTTTTTATGCATTTATTGGTTGACTTTTGAAAAAAATAATCTTCACCTAATGATACTTTTTTCATCACTTGTAGAGAGAGAGGAAGGGGTTGGGAGGAGAGAAAAAATCTATGTGAAAGAGATACATTGATTGGTTGCCTCACCAACACATCCCGACTGGGGCTCTAATTGGCAACCTAGATATGTGCCCTGATGGCGGATTGAACTGGCAACCTTTCACTTTACTCAACAATGCTCCAGCCAACAGAGCTACACCAGCCAGGGCTCATTGGTTGATTTTTATATGGGACCTGAATGACCATTGAACCTACAACCTTGGCTATTGGGATGATGCTCTAACCAACTGAGCTTCCTGGCAAGAGCTTGGATGAAAATTTCAATTTATATTTCCCCCACCCATAAGCATGGAAATTATGTATTTTAAGACAACTGTTGGTTTTTATCCTGACAGTAGAGATTACATAGGACCTGGAGCTTTCTTAAATTCTTGTGTTAAATAATAATTTTACACTCTTCTGACAATACAGGGATCTTAAAGCACTTCATTTACCACCTCTCAGTTTATTTACAATGTTGTTTACTTTTGTATGTATTTTAAAACCTCCTAAGATATTATTGTTATTGCTTATGAGACAGTACTGATGACTTATCCAGTGCCTTGGTTTCTCCCTGAAATGTGTACAGTCACGGGGTATAGAGAAGTGTTTGAAGAAACCCCTGAGGAAACATGTTTTAAAGGGGAGAGTGCACCAGTCCACTCCTTTCATATGATCTGCTTTGTATAAGTGATTTTACTGAGACTCGCCTGCCTTTGAGGCATGGTTTGGGGAAGGATGTAATTTCCCAGGTCTCCTTTGACAGTCACACCACACCACATAGACTCCTCAGGATAAAGAAGTACCTCTACCACAGAAACAACCTAGGACTTTATTGCCAGAAGAATAAATACTCTGGGGACACCATATGAAGGGATACTAATAATACTGTGAGCATTGTGTGGGAGTGAGGGCCCAGGAGCAACTGTAGCATCTGTGTCAAGAGGAAATGTACCACCCACTGAATTTTCTTCTCAATCCACAGGTCCTGACTCCCCAGGAGCAATAGAATCATGTGAAGCAGGAGGAAGTTGCAGGGTTGGGTATCAGCACATCTGGGGACACACCTGACTGAAGACAGATTTCTGAACAGAAATTTAGAGCAGACCCAGAACACACCAAGACAGAGCCTGCCTTTGCCAAATCTTTGCAGAGAACAGAAGAAAATGCTCCAGACTCAGGTGACTTTGGGTTTGTTTTATCCTTTCCTTTCTTCATTAATGGACTTGTTGAGGCCTATGAAAAACCACTTCCATTAATCTGAAAAGTATGCAATATAAAGTATATAGTATATACAATATCTTTTGACTCAAATATATGAATATGGTGTTTCTAGGTTAACAACATTTAATTTCTTCACATGATAGAAACTTGTAATTGTATGAATACATGGATGACTGAAAGCACATTTCCAAAATACAGGGTGGGGCAAAATTAAGTTTATAGTTGTGAGTATGCAAAACACAAAGTTCATTCTTTGATTGTTGTTTATTATTGTGTTATTTTCCATACAAACAACTGTAAACGTACCTTTGTCCCACACTGTATTTTACTAGTTATGTGATTACTCAACTGTATCTTAAAATAAAACCCACTCACTATGTAGATACAGCTTATAAAGTAAAAGTGAGAAGAAAAACTAACATTTCTGCCATATATAAAGTATATCATGCTATTAAACGGCACGATGTTGTTACAGGAATCCCTGACATTTCACGATGTGGCCGTGGACTTCACCTTGGAGGAGTGGCAGCTCCTGGACTCTGATCAGAAGGACCTGTACAGGGACGTGATGTTGGAGAACTACAGCAACCTGGTGTCAGTAGGTGAGGACAGCTCCCTGGTGTCACTCAGATGGTTTCCAGTCACTGGCCTTTCCATCCCCAGCTTCTGAAAGCCTGGGCATGTCTGTGGTTTTCTGAGGTGGTAGATGAGTCTTAGTTCCTTTTCTGACCTCAGATCAGTATGTTCTCCCATCTCTTGAGAGAAAAGCCTTTACATTTAATTTGTAAATATGAAAAGACTTCCAGGAAGTCCAGGAAGCTCAGAGAGTCCCAAAGAGGTTGGACCCAAGGAGGAACACGCCAAGGCACATCATAATTACATTAGCCAAGGTAAAAATGAAGGAGAGAATCCTAGAAGCAGCAAGAGACAAGGAGACAGTCACCTACAAAGGAGTTCCCATCAGACTGTCAGGTGATTTCTCAAAAGAGACCTTACAGGCAAGAAGGGGCTGGAAAGAAGCATTCCAAGTCATGAAAAGCAAGGACCTCCGTCCCAGATTGCTCTATCCAGCAAAGCTTTCATTTAGGATGGAAGGGCAGATAAAGTGCTTCTCAGACAAGGCCAAGTTAAAGGAGTTCATCATCACCAAGCTCTCATTATATGAAATGTTAAAGGGACTTACCTAAGAAAAAGAAGATTAAAAATATGAACAGTAAAAAAAAGTCATCAATGGAGGGTTAGCAACAGGGAAGTAGGAGGAGGAGGGAGGGGGAAAAGATATAGAGAATAAGTAGCATAGACAGTAGGTAGAAAATAGACAGGGGGAGGGTAAGAATAGTATGGGACATGTAGACACTAAAGAACTTATGACACATGGACAT
>PVIA01019398.1:0-10609 GCA_004024845.1 Tonatia bakeri | reverse complement strand
TTGTTTAGGTTCCTGTTAAAGGTGAAATCATATGGTATTTATCTTTCACTGCCTGGCTTATTTTGCTTAGCATAATGCTTTCCAGTTGCATCCATGATGTTGCATATGGTAGGAGGTCCTTCTTTCTTTCTGCGGCATAGAATTCCATTGTGTAAATGTACCATAGTTTTTTGATCCATTCATTTACTGATGGGCATCTAGGTTGCTTCCAGCACTTAGCTATTGTAAATTGTGCTGCTATGAACATGGGGGTGCAAAGGTTCTTTTGGATTGGTGTTTTAGGATTCTTATTGACCTGACTTCTTAGCAGCTGCTGTGAGCAACAGTCTTCCTTCCACCTGAGGCTTCCACCACACATGGCCATTAGATAAGTTCTCTGCAAACGTTAACAAGATGTTGGGATTTTGGTTTATTTTGAACAATCTAAACTCAAATCCAGAAGCCCAAAGATCTCTGCACATGGCCCTGAATTAAATCATGTGTCCTGGGATCTCCTACAGCTTTCCAACATCTGGCAACACCCTCATTGTAGCCACTTCGGGCCTGTTGTCAATGTCTCCCAATGTCTCTGGGGAATAAAGTTGTCTCTTTCACTTTCTCTTGTGGTCTTTTATACAACTGCTGCTCATTCTCCAGTACCAAAGTGTCAGCTGCACAAATGCTAGTTTAATTATTTACTATATTTTAAAAAATATTTTATTTATTTAATTTTAGAGGGAAGGGAAGAAGGGAGTAAGGGAGAGAGAGAAACATCAATGTGTGGTTGCCTCCCAGGTGGCCCCACTGTGGACCTGGCCCACCACCCAGGCATATGCCCTTACTGGGGCATCAAACCAGCAACACTTTGGTTAGCAGCCCAGGCTCCACCCACAGAGCTACACCAGCAGGAAAATGCTAATTTTTAAAAGTGAAGACAGGTATTCTTCAACACACTAAAATAATATTTTAAAATGCAACCAATTAAAACCTCAGAGTTCTGATTAATATTTTTTTGGAAAATTACATCAATGAAGTACTTTTTATATAATCTCATTATCATGCAACACATCTAGAATATTCTATACTGTTACAAAAGAGCATGTGACAGGAATCAAAGACTTTAATCTGGATTAATTTTAGAATCTAAATGTGTAGTAGTGATATCTAGTTGCTTACTGAATATTCATTATCTTCTTTCCTTACCAAAAAATGGTCATTTCTTTCTTTATTTTTATTGTTGTTCAAGCACAATGGTCTGTATTTATCCCCCACCACTCCCATCCACACTAGGCATCCCCACCTCCTTCCCCTGATTCCACCCACCCTTGATTTTGCCCATGTGTCCTTTATAGTTGTTGCTGAAACCTCTTCCACACCTTCCCCCCCATTATCCCCTTCCACTTCCCCTGTGGTTACTGTCACATTGCTCTTAATTTCAGTGTCTCTAAGTTCTGTTCTTTCAATTAGGACAAGGTTTTTAATCTTCATTTTGTCCACCTCCCTGTGTTTGCTTCCATGTATTGTGTAGAGCTGCTATGTTGCCTCCCCTTTGTAGAGTGGACTTATGTAGTGAGTGCCCTATAGAATCCACTGGCACAGTCTCCCTGTTAACCCAATGTGGGGGCTCCATTTGTACAATCTGTGTCCTTATGGGCAGTGTACACATTCCCATCATAGTTTAGTCTTGATTTCTTCTGCACCTTATGTGATAGATTTAAACATGGGTCAGTGGACTATGAAGACTGGCAGTGTTACAGAGCAGAACAAGGTGGGTACTGGGACGGTTATACTATTACTGAAAGAGATTCGGGTCCATCTTGTACGCTGCCTTAAAGGAAAGACATCTCTCAATGCCAGAGATTTGTGAAAAGGAAAGGAAAACATTTATTTAGTGCTATACAAACTTAAGGCAGTGACCTAATGTCTTTATCAAAAATCTTAAAGTCCCTTAAAACACCCACAAATGCACACAGTCCTTCCTTCCCCCTTGCCCAGTATGGGGTACCTTATCTCAGGAAAGGAAATAGAAGTCCAGTCTCAGGCAATGTCTTGTTATTCCCAGTAATCCGTGTTTGGCTGGAAGGCCTCTCTGGGTTCTCGGCACCATCAGCTGTGTCGCCGGAATCTCTGCTAAAACCGGGTGACGGTTCCCCCTACTACTGCTGTGGGGGAACCCACTCTGGCAAAGGTGCGTGGTCCTCTCTCCACTGCTCCAGCCATGTGGTTCTTTCTCCACCACTCCAGCCACGTGGTCCTCTCTCCTCCAGGACCACGGGAGTCCCCACTCAGCCAAATCCGCGTGGTTCTCTCCTCTATGGCTGCTGTGTCTGGGTTTAAATCCCCCCGCCAATCTTCCTCTGCAGCCCTATTTCCGACTCCTACTATACTCGGCCACACTTGCCCTCAATCTGCTGTCCTTTCCAGCTTTTCTGGTCACCATCATGGGTCTGGGCAAGTGTCACCCTATGTCCTGGAACCAATCTCCTCCAAGCTCCCATGCAAGCACTCTAACTCAGGGAACCTGCTTCCATTCACGTCTTGGGGAAGTGTCCCTTTCCATCCCCCTAGCCCAGAGCATGGCCATACCTATTTAGCATATTCAAGCAACTGGCCCAAGGCTATAGGTATGTTAAATGAACATGCCATGGATTAGCTGCAAAGCTGCCCTGCATGTTCTTGCTCTGTGTGCCCCTTCATCCAACTCACACCTGTGGGGGGGGGAGTAAAAAAACATCTTAGAATCTCTGGACACCTTGAGTTCCGGGCCCCATTTCAAATGTCCATTTGGGGTCCCCCCCTCTTGGCTGCACCCTGTAAAAGCAGCAACAACTGCCCTTTCACTGCAAGTACTGTGCCAAATCTGTTCTGGAGTAATTCCCTCAAAGCTAGACTTTCTTCACTATCACTGTGGTTACCACTGAGGCTGCTTATTCAGTTTGTTACTTAAGGAGGTGGTTGGGTGGTGCTATATTGTGAGTGAAGCTGTGTGCCACATGTCCTAGCTTTGGGATGTCCACCTGTGCAGCCACTTACCAGCTGCTAGGTGACTTACTATGAGATACAAAAACATCTTCAGGTGGCTTCTAATTTAGATTGCCTTAGAGGTGACCAGAAGAAGCCAAGCTGTGTAAAGTGGCCTACTGCTGATGGCATCAGGCCAAGGGCCACACAGCAAGTTTTACAGGATATGTAGAAAACAGATGTGGCCTTTTTGATAGATATTACAAATGTCTGCACCATGACCCAAGACAGGCCAGATGTTATGGAATAGCCACTGGAAACAGCTTGGGTAAGCCTGAAGATGTGGTGGGACAAGATATCAGGGAGTCAGGAGAGCAGAGCTACCAGCTGTAGGTAAGTGGTAGGACACTCAGGTATGGTGCCCAACACATTGAGTCTCATGTTGGCAGTGGACAAGCTTTCAGAATTGAAACAATTACCTGTGACAGCACATCTGTCTGATGAGAGCCCCTCCAGCTCTCACCATCATGCCATATCATTCATTTTCTCTCTGCATGTCCTATTGCCACCACCATTCCAAAGCTCAGGGTGACTGAGTCCTTCTAATTCCATGCTCATGCCATTTGAGGGGAACATGTAGGTATCCAGGTATCTACTGTGTCCATCCACCAATCCATCCCTGGTTTCTACACTCAGAGGTTATGGGGACTTGTCTTTCCTCTAGTGGCATGAGGGCAGGGGATTCAGGTGTGGGGCTAGGACTACTCATTCTTCAACGGAAATTTCTGCAGTCATGTTATTTCTATCAGTTTTTAAATATCACATGTTTGGGGGTTAGTGGCAGCAATAATTTTCATATCTTTGCCCTTTCTACCTATTTCTATGTAGGCTTGTAGTTGCTGATTTCTGAGATATCTAATCAGCTAGATTTCTGATTCTTTATGAATGATGGTGGTTCTTTAGTTTATTTGCAATTCTGATGTTCTCATTGAATATTTGAGTATAGTATTTACCTTCTGTGGAATCTTCACCATAACCCCTAGTCTTTTATATTAGATTACACGTATTTAAGAGTGATTATACATTTTTGTATATCTCTGCTTTGTTTCATTTAGCAGAATGCTCTCGCAGTTCATATATATTGGTACGAAGTCAACATTTTTTTCATGTATGGTTGTATTACACATATTATATTCTAAAGCCTTTATGCATAAAATATTATTGTTGATATTGATATGTTGTTAAATATCTTGGTTGTTTTGTGTATTTTCTTTTTGTAAATAATGCTCCAATAAACATGGGTATGGAGGTATCACATTTCGGTAACGATTCAATTTTTTTATATATATATTTCATGACTGGGAAGTCTTCATCACATAGCTTTACTGTCTAAAGTAATCTATGGAATGTTTACACTCATTCTGTAGTGAATTCACCAATTAACATTCCCACCAATGGTGCACTAGGATTCCCTATTCCATCATCTCACTGACACTTGTCTCTGTTATTTTTTGAAGACACTGGTTGTAATAATTGAAGGGCAGAATCTTTCTGTGGTTTAGACTTGAATTTTCTCTAAGAGAAAAGCTGAGAGTTGGTACCATAATAGGAAATGCATTTTGTTTTGAAAATATTTTCCTAACTTTTTCCTGTCCTCAATGCTGTATTTTGTTTTTTTTTTCCAGTTTTAAACTACCCTCCACTTAGATTATTTTTTAGGGAATCTTATTTTGCATTATTTAAGACAGTAGGATATAACCTGTTTTTTAGCATTCCTTCATGTTAGATTACATGTCAAAAATATTTGTATTATATTCTTTATCAGTGTCAACATTATGAGTTTTAACATTAGGACATTCAGTGTCCTACCCCTATAAATTGGTCCTATCACTAGATAATAAATATGTTTCTTTTCTATGTGATTTTAATTTTTCTACTGCATTTAAAACCATATTTCAATAATCCTGATTGCAAACATGAAGGAATTCATTTCCAGGCAGGACTTCAAATGTGTAACTGTGCCTCATCCCTGAGTCCTAAACTGACTATTAGGAAATAATTTGAGGGAGTACTTGAAGTTGAAACAGAAAACTCTGACATACTCTAAATGAAGGCTATGACCCTCAGGCCATTTGAAGTAATGGCCTAGTAACTAAAATGCCTCTGGGGAAATTCCTTACTATGAACACAGTGTATTAGTGATGGGAAAATATACTTGTTCCTCCAGGGAGGTCTGAGAAGCACAAGGATCCTGGAAAAAACCTCAAATGCCAGACGTGCATTGCTAAAATTAGTGGGTGCAGGTAGTTAAAAGGGGAGCCCTCTTGTTCCACACAATGTGCTATTTTGAAATATGTACACTGCTGTGTTGTCTGCAGTTGCACAAAGTTGCATCACAAAACTCGCTGTAAAATGGTTAACTTAAACAAACATTGAAACTATAAATATTTATTAGGACAATGAACCTGGGAAAGCTGTTTATTTTAGGAGGAAGGCATACTTCCCACTTGAGTTCAGTAGCTACTACAATCATGCTCAAGGAAACAGAAGAACTATATATTTATTCTCAGGATAAATAGAGTCAAGGAAACTATTATTCGTTCCTCTGGTGCCAAGAAATAGGTCCTTGAACTACATCCCACTTGGTAAAACGGCACATTTCTTGTTGATGTGAGTCCCTGTGAATCAATATCTTGTAGTGAAAGGGAAAAATATTGAGGTGTTATAGTTATGTTTCCCTAGACCATGTTATGTGGGGAGGACCCTACAGTGTTTTAAATCAGAGGAGTCTCGTTGGAGGTTTATATTCTTTTGTGAGTGTCATTATGCATAGGGAGGACTTTTCAAAAAATGCTTTGTATCACTGGAATTCATGTGAAATTTATCAAGAATTGCTTGGGAGACCACAAAATGTTTTCTTTTGCTACAGTACTGTTTGCATAATTAAAGAATATGTATTTTACTTCTGATAGGCATTGACCTTATGAAGAAACAACAGTTTTCCTCCTCTTTTGGAGAAAAGTGTTTCTAGTGTGTTTTTCATCCTCTATGACCCCTTCAGTCAGACTAATATGACCACACTCACCATCACACTAAAGTCTGACTCTGCTGGTCACCAAATTGTGGGATTTTTCACCACAACCAGCAGTTCTCTGGGACACCAACTGAACATTCATGGCTTCGGTAACAGATTGAATTGAGAGCCATACAGTACTAAACCACAGTAAATATAAACATAAAAGAAAGATTACAAGTATAGTGTCAAAAAATCATCTAAAATTTTTGGGAGCACCATAATCTTCATTTTTGACAGAAATCTCACAAATTTTCTAAACATGTTGAAGCCATACAAAATGGTTCCAAGTCAAAGAGAGTGGTCAAATGAAGAACACAACCAGAGAAATGTGTAGTAAAGAATCCTGGTCCCGACCCAGGACCTCTTCAACCACGCAGGTCTCCACAACCACCAGGCCTGAGATAAGGTGCTGCCCATGACCAGAAGTGCTCCTGTCAGACCCCCACCACTGGGCTCTTTGAAAAAGTGCGCATGTGGATACCGCAACACTCACACAGGTAGTTATTGATCCCAGAACATCATGCAAATTTTCATCTGTCTGCTGTTTCCAGTTCCATACTGATCCTCTGAGTTCACATTCCTGTGCATGTGAAGCCCGAGGGTCGCTACTTCAGTGGAAATACTCGCTGCTGAGCCTCCCGCAAACCTGAGTCCAGAATACAGGTGAGACGCCCTCACACCTCGACCTGTTCACTGGTGGTGGCCGGAGGGCACATTTTCACAAAATCCCAGAGGACCTCACGCCTAAGTTTCTCCACCGTTCTTTTGTGAATTTTCTGCTGAGAGACACTGCATTGGCAGCCGGCCCACCCCTCAACATTTAAGTCACCTCTCAGGTAGAGCAAACATTTCTGTGAGCCTAATCGTTTGGGCGCCAGGGAGCCCAAATTGCTCCCCTTGGTGCAGATGTGCCGAAGCTGACTTTGATATCCTCAAGTTTAATAACATACACTTCAAATAGAGACCTTTATTCGGACAAGTGGTGAAAACAATTGCAGGGGCAGCGAGGCAGATTATGGATGGCAAGAGGGGTTTGGATCTCAAAGGGTTCTGCATGCTTTCTACACCTAAACTTTACCCAATTGAGTTGCAATTAGATCTCCTGAGGAGAACTCAGAAATGACGTCAGCTGTGCTCCCTGACAGAGTCACTGAACTTCTCTGGGTGGGTCATCCTTGTTGAATGAGGAGCCCCAGGTGATGCTCAGGTGAAACCATTGATGAGCAAGAGGGCTCTGGAATGCATCTGTGAGAATGGAGAGCAGGCTTTGTTCAGGGGAGATAACAGAATGCTCTGTTGGGTGTGGGGTTCAGGACAGCAACCCATGTTCTACTTGAGGTAGCAGTTTGTGGACCTCTGTGGATGGAGAGAGCACATGAAGATAGAAAATCACACTCAGTGTGATCTCCCTGTAGCAGTTTTTGTCCTTCCTCTTTGGGACAAAGGAGATGAGAGGGTGGGCTTTTCAGCATTTCCAGTTCTTTCTGCCAGTGATGGTGGGGGGTTTAGACAAAGGGGCTATGGTTTTGAAGACACATTCTCAAAATGCTACCTTGATTCCTCAGCATATGATTGCCTGAGAAAAGAACCCAGAGGAGGAGGAGCAGTACCAGGGGGATATGGAAGCTCCTCAGGTAAAAGATGCGTCCTGAATCGAATGCTCATATTGTTTTTGTCCTAATGTGATTGGATTAAGAGCCAGTAAACTTTATTTTTTTTCTAGAATGTTCTTGACTAGTGAGGTTGTTTATTTCTACTTCTTTCATTTTCTATTTTTGATTGCCAAGGGAAGAGTTTAGGTACAGTATTTTTCTCCTTCGTCCCAGGGACTTCTATGCATTCTCTTTGTCGAGGATGCCCCAGGTGAAGTATTCCTCCCTTTAGTTAATAACCTTCAAACACTAAACTCATTTCCTCTGTGAGAAATTATGCATGAAAGGCAGTCATGTGCAACATATTTGTTGGGCTCAGAGACTAGTGTTGGTGGAAATGGTAAATGTATATTTAAGTTCATGTGGCTGCAGCATGAAATGTGTACATCAGAGTTAAGAAAATGCAGATTTTCCATTGAGAAAACCTGCATGCGTTCTGAAAAAGAACAGTCAGTATAATAGACATTGTCATTCAATTGGTAAGAAAGTCTTCCTATTTAAATGCAAAATTTATGTACTGAACATCAAAGACACATGTGAATTGACATTGGAAAAAAGAATGTTTACTTATGATTATGTTCATATAATGAATCGCTTATTCATGTATTTCACCAGTAGTGTTTCATCAGTAATATCATGTCCTTTTGCATGCCTCTGTCCCTGAGTACCCATTGTTCCAATCCACTGATAGTCACATGGCTGAGGTGCTCTCTTCATTGTAGTGTTAATATTTTTTTATTTATAATTAAAAAGAGAGTAGCAGGGAATCATTGAGAGATAGGTGAAAAGTATCACATTTCCTCTGGACATATTTTGTCTTTTCAATTTCTATTTGCTTTGGATATGAAGGTTTTACATTTACTTCATAGAAATTATTGGCTTTTGACATGGGGGATTTAATTAGTGAGGCCTTGTTCCTCTGAGTTTTTGTTCTATTGCACACTCATGTCACAGACATACTCTGCATTTTCACTTTTCATATTTTTGAGGTAATTTTACAAGAATCATATTATAAACCAAGTTTTATTCAGTTCATTTGGTAAGATCTACCTCTCCACTAATGATACAGAAAAGTTTTCCAAAAAATAAAAAACTTAACAATCAATAGTCCTATCTTTTTCTGTATATTTATCAGTGTATTTCTCTTTACTATGTTTAGAAAACACAAAGGGTGTCTTTCACAGAAATATTCTCCAGATTTACAGAACCACAAAATAATCTTGCTTATATTGATGTAGAAATTGTGTGTTCTACTACTTTTCATTTCCACCTAGGTTTCATATGCACGAGCATATCTGATTGTGTGCATAAAATCTTAACATTGGAGATATTTTCTGTTTTTACTTTGTTAAGATGTTTTCATTCTTGTCAGTTTGAAATAGAGCAGTGAACATCCATGAGATCTCACTGTGTTTGGGCATTTTTTAAAAATCCTCACTCAAGTTTGGAGTAAATCTAAAGGTCTATCTTCTACTGTATATTTAAGAAAATATGCTCATTTCAAGAATAATCTTGTTCTCAAAGGAACTATACTATATTTTCAAATAAAGCTGAGGCTGCGATTTTTCTTACTTCTTGACAAATTCAAGTTTTATAAAATTCATTCAAATCAAACTCATGTGTGACCTCTTTTCTGTGTCTTCCTTTTTGTGATATTCAGAAATAGGGCTTGTGGATTAGAGGCTATGACTTCACAAGCAAAACGTGAATATGTCACTTCTGGGCAAGATGGAGCTGTAGATAGACATTCTTTGCTTCCTTGAACAACAACAACAACAAAAAGTAGGAGAACGACCAATTTGAAAACAACAAAATAGCAGAAATGCCAGAAGAATGAACTGTGTGGAAGTCTGATGAGCAAGAAGTTAAAGAAGAAACACTCAGTCATATTTGTAGGAAGAATAGAGAGAGGAAGTCATGGTGGAGATGATGATGTGAGCAAGGTGGCAGTTGGCATACCAGGTGTATGAGGCAGTGGCTGGTGGACTGAGGAGCTGAGGCGGCAGTTGGTGGACACAGCACTGCTACATTCATGTGCAGATGAAACAGGAGAACAGCAGGGAAATTAGACAGATAGCACAATCCAGGGTTCCAGCTCAAGAAACTTGAAGCCACAAAACCTCTTACTATAAACTACCTGTGGAGGTTGCAGAATCAGGAAAAACACCTAGTCTCACAGAAGTTTCCATTGCAGTGTGCCATGGGTTCCTAGCAGGTACACAAGCCTCTTCAGCACAGAATCAGGCTCGGAAAGGGCAATTCGCCTGAGAGTAATGGAGAATTTATTGAAAGGTGGGTGAGAAATGAGCAAGCAGTACTATCCCCTCTCTGACACCTCCCCCACACACAGCACCACAACACAGCAAAGTGGATTGCTTTGATTTGACGAATACCTAAGGCTCTACCCTTTGGCATGTAACAGGTGCAATGAGACAATTATGGCCCAAATGAAAGAAGAGAGTAACATTCCAGGAAAAGATGCCTGGGGGCTGTGGCTCCATGATGGAAGTTCCCTCGTATGATGCAAAGTTTCTGGTTCAGTTGCCAATCAGGGCACATACCTGGGTTGCCATTCAGTTCCCTAGTATGGGGCCCTCTGTAGGCAACCACACATTGATGTTTCCCTTACTGTTTTTCTCCCTACCCACTCTCTAAAAATAAATACATGATTTTATAAAAGTGACCAAAGAGATAGCCAACCAATCAGGTGCAGAGTTCCAAACACTAGTCGTTAGGATGCTCACAGACATGGTTGAGAAGTGCTACTACTCAAAATAAAGGAAGAAGTGCAGGCTCTACAAATTGAAATACAGAAACATACAGGGGACCAACAGTGAAAGTAGGGAAACTGGGACAGAAATCAATAATTTGGCCCAGAAAAAAGAAATAAACTTTCAACCAGAATAGAATAAAGAAACAACAATTCAAAAAAAAAAAAAAA
>PVIA01019397.1:0-10616 GCA_004024845.1 Tonatia bakeri | reverse complement strand
GGGGGGGGGGGGGGGGGGGGGGGCGCACCTCTCAGCAGGTCGGGTCAGATGGAGCCCAGAGAAGGAATTCCTCTCTCCAGTTTCGTTTCTCTGCAAAATGCTTGGGTTACCACACAGCCCCGACACCCTCCCGCCCCCCTTAGGCCCCCCTCGCACCCAGAGAGGACGCAGAGCAACAACACGGCTCCATTTTCAGGGCCCCGGACCAGGGGGAACCCTGCACAAAGGCCACAGAAAACAAGAGCCTCTCCTGCGGCAGCCGGGTCTCCGGAGGCTGCAGCCGGAGAGTGGAGACAGGAGCCAGACAGCAGGGGCGAACCCCAGACAGGGACTTCCAGGGACTTCAGAACTTCAAGCATGAGCGTGGCTCTGACCCGGGCACTATTCACACCTGAACTGGCGCTGTGACATCAGAGCTGTAAAACCCTCCGTGGCTCCCCGTGGCCACCAAGATCAAGGTCGAAGTCCTCAGGCTGGCAAAGTGCATCTCACGTCACCACCCACCTTCCCTCCCTCCCTGCCCAGTGCCAGGCCCCTTGCCTCCAGCCCCAGAGCACGTCTCCGCTTCCAGGAAACGCCCGGTACACCCACCCCCGCTAGCCCCACCGGCCAACACCAACGCCTCCCACCAGGCCTGCTCCAATGTCACCGCCTCCATGAAGCCTTCCTCAAGGTGGCCAGCAATGGAGGGTTCCTCCACCTGTGCCCCAGGGCACTCCATCCATGCCACTGCCACCACCCCAGCAGAGGGGGCCACATGGTCAGGCCCTACCCCGCCTCCCACAATGGATGTGAGTTCCAGGAGGACGGGCACGTCCACTTCGGCTCGGCGCTCCCAGTGCCCCGGGAGAACCCCTGTTCTCGGACCTGAGACACACGGCCTCTTGCTGAAGTTGACCTGCCTGTGCACCTGCAAAGGGCTTCAAAGTACTCTCAAAGACTCACCCATGGGACTGTCACTCACCCACCCACCCATCTACCCATCCCCTCATCCACACATCCCTCTAGCCATCCAACGAATGTTCCAGATCTGGGGACACAGCCATCAACACACAGCCAAGGCCTGACCCTCGGAGCTCACAGTCGGACACTAAACAAAGAATTCAAAGTTTGACAGACACTCAACCAAGACTTCCAGACGCATGGGGCTCAAGGTTGGGGGTGGGTCTCTGGGGACAGCCTGGGGGATCTGGGAACCAGGCAGGAGCCAGGACTGGCCAAGGGCCATGGGAGGAGGGCTTCCAGGGAAAGGAGGCTGGGCGTGGAGGGAACCCCAGGTGGCTGCAGGGGACAGAGAGGACATGGCGGGGCAGTGCGGGCAGAGCGTAGAGGGAGACTCTCGCTCTCGGGAGCTGCCCGAGTTCGGACCTTGGGAGATTTCGTGCCCCAGAGCCACACCCTGGTCAGGCTCGGGGGGCTAGAGATAAGATGATGGGGGGACGAACCTCAGTCCAAAACAGTGGAGCCACAGAGGGTGCTGGAGCTGGGCTGGGTCGCGTGAGCGCAGCGGAGAGGACGACCCTGCTGTCCCCTGTCCACTGTGGGGGCAGCCCCTCCCACAGAGCCCAGGCTCGGGAAGCGCAGGTGCCGGGGCCCCTCCCCCAGCTCTGCTCAGCAAGGAGAAATGTTTTGACAGAAAGAAACACTGACCGCAAGATACCACTTCATGTTAAAGGTATTTCATCCATAAGCTGCTTCCTTATTACTTGCAGATGGTTTGAAATAAGTGCCTTGGAGCCCCAACAGGGAGACCTAGGCAGCCGGGCTGAGAGGCAGAGGCTGGATCTGGTCTCGGGGAAGGCACTCTGGGCACTGGGGCACGGGGGTGTAGCTCCGTCCTGGGGACAGGGCTGGGGCACGTGTGGCCCAGGCACCTTGTGGCCCCTCTCTGGGCCTCACGGTCCCCCCCCATCTCTCACAGGGAGGCCCCCGAGGTGAGGCAGCATTGCACATGTGCCAAGCCTTGCGCGGATGGGGGGGGCCTCCACCTGGACAGCCGGGGGTCCCCCAGCCCTGCCGCGGAACCAGGGAGGACCTCCTACCCCGGTCCTCCTCAGCGACTGCACTGGGCACTGGAGTGGGCCCACAGGCCCGCCGGGGTTCTTGGGTGCGGGACTGAAGAACAAGTAGAAAGCTGCGTGGCGGGGGCAGATATTAAATTGGTTGCACTCCCACAGGGAAGAGGGACCGACACTCGATGCAGAGGTCTTCTGGACACTGTGCAGAGCTGGACCTGCCTCAGGTGCCGAGCCTGGACGGCCACGGCCGATCCACGGATGTGGGTGTTTCTGGGCACCAGCCCGGGTCGGGGCAGGTGGGAGGCCGGCTTCTCGAGGCCCCTCCACTCTGCCCTGAAGCCCGAGTGGAGGCAGGGCCCTGTGAGAGCCCCCAGCCGCTCTGCTGGGGACGGCAGTACGGTATTTGGAGTGAAGGCTCGTGGCCTGCAGCCACGCCCCCACCTCCTGCTGCCCGGGGAGCCGACGGCCTCCGAGAAGCGGGGAGGCGTGTGGGGTGGGGTGTCCGGACAGCTGCCAGGGCGGCCGCACGTCCAGCCAGCACTGCCGCTCACCCTGCGCCTGGCCAGGGGGTGCAGCAAGTTAGCGTGACAGGCCTTCCCCAAGTACCTACTGTGCGCTGAGCGCTGGAGGGGCCGAGAGAAAGGTGCCGTCCCTGTAACAAGGAGACACGAGGTGACTCGGGAAGGACCTGGCACGCAGCAAGGGCTCGTTACACACGGACAAGAGCCCCGGCTGGGTGACCAGGGCAGGCCCCCACTGCAGGATGGCCCGGTGCAGCGGCAGCTGTGGGAGACCAGCCTGCACTGAAGGCCTGCCCTCCCCAAGAGGTCTCAGGCCCCTCTCCCCTCGCACCCCCGGAGCCTCGGGGTCCGCATCTGTCACACGGGCTCCTGGCGGCGGCCAGGCAGGGGTCTGCGGGTTTACAGGAGGTAAAGGATTTAAGCCACTCGGCCCTCCACCTCTCGCACGGCCCCGGGGACCAGCTTCGGCTGGTTGTTAGAAACAGCGCTGGCTTTGCCCAGACCCACGGACTCAGAACCCGTACTTTAACAAGACCCCCCGGGACCGTGGGCAAGTGAACATGTGAGAAGCGAGGCTTCAGGGGATCGGACAGGGTGGGCGCCTCCCTCCCACACCTCGCTTGGTTTTTACATCAACCCTGACTCCCTCTGGCCCCAGAGCCCTTTGCTCCCACCTGTGCTTGGAAGGAGTGCCACTGCTACAGTCTCCCCAAAGCCCCCTGTCTGCACCCCCTCACCTGTGTGTCCCATCCCTCCCGGCTTCTCAAAGACACCCACCGCCGTGCGGGTTCCAACCGGCAGGCGCCCCTGGGCACTGCCCCCAGCCCCCTACCAGCCCCAGTCCCCAGCCCCCAGCTCCCAGCCACCCCCTGCCGGCCCCAGGCCCCAGCTCTCACTTGTCCTGCCCAAAGCACCTTCTCAAGCCAAGTCCCAGGACGTCACAGACCCATGACCTCAAGCCCAGCCAGCCTCCACCCCCAGGAAGTGACTCCATCTCTCGGAGCCCCAGTTTCTCTGTCTGTGAAGCAGGGAAACCACTGCGCCTGCCTCCGAGGGGCCTTGGGGACACAGGGGTGAGGGAGTTCAGAGGCCTAGTGTGACGCCAGCAGAGTAGGACACCCCCTATGAGGGCAGGGAAGAGAGGAGGTCCCGGTGGTGTCCCCAACCCCAGGAGCCGTGGTCTGGAGGCGACAAGAGAAGCCGTGGGCACCTCTAACAAGGCTGAGCCTGGGCGGCAGCCCTGGAGCAGACCGGAATGAGGAGCGAGCAGGGAAGGAAGAGGCTTCGCAGAGGGAGCCGCCTAGAGACAGTCCCGAGACGGGCAGAGGGTCCCACCAGCCCACCGGAGAGAGACGTGGTCCGAGGGGAGTGCACGGGTGAGGGCATGGAGTAGGCGGGAGAAGATGGGGGGCAGGAAGCTCTGGGGCAGAAGGGGTGCCACAGTGCGGGGGGCCTGGGCCGGGACACCGCCCGACGGCGGAGCTGATGGCCTGAATGGAGGTCCCCCCACCCCCACACTCACACCTACCCGGCGGACCTCGGAACACAGCCTTGTGTGGAAACAGGGTCCTGGCGGGTGTGGTTAGGCTAAGGTGTGACGACACGGCATTACCATACAGGCTGCGGGCTCTGGGTCCCTTGGCTGGTGTCCCATAAGAGGAACAGGAGGGGATCAGGACGCCCTTATCCTGGCCGTGACGCAGCCCGAGACAAGAAGGCCACAGACACTGCACAGCAAGTGGCCACCAAGGTGTCTCTCCTTGGGCTTCCGAGATCGCATGGGCCACTTACAGCTGGACCTACCACCACCTGGACTTATCAGTACAACACCTGGACCTACCACCACCTGCATCTACCCACACAACACCTGGCCCTGCCACCACCTGGACTTACCAGTACAACACCTGGCCCTGCCACCACCTGGACTTACCAGTACAACACCTGGACTTACCAACACGACACCTGCATCTACCCACACAACACCCGCACCTCCCACCACCTGCATCTACTAGCACCTGGATCTCAGGCTGTGGCCTCCGGAACTGGGAGGGAATGAGCTCTGCGATCTGAAGCCCCCGGCTGGGGCACTGGGCTCCACAGCCCCGGGAAGCACATGCAGCGCCCAGTTCCGCAGGCCGCCCCCTCTCCCGTGACGCGGGCCAGCAGCACAGGGAGCAGCTGGCTACATGTCAAGATGACACGGCCCCGGAAAAACTGGCCAAGCAGCTGTGAGCAGGATGGGTCCCAGAGGCTCCTGGGTCGCAGGGCCCAGGAAGCAGCAGGCAGGCCGGGGCAGCCCGTGTGCATGAATGGGCCTCTTCACCAGGGTGTGCGGGCCCCTGCCAGCCCCTCCCTGCCCCGGCGCTGCCCTGACCTCCCACCTCCGCAGGCCAGGCCAGCGCTTCCTGCCCACAGCGCTGGGCCACGGAAGCTCAGCTGGCCTCTGGCCAGGACAAGTAGGACAGCACTTCAGCCTCCCTCCTGCCCTAGGCTGGGAGGGTGACAAGAGAGTGACCAGAACATCAATTTGTCAGCCACCAGCTGTGAGACCCAGCAGTGCATGGTGGGGAAGAGGAAGGAGGCCGAGGTCAGGCTGGGGAGGGTAGAGTGGGGCGGACGTGGGGGGGTCCCCGTGGCCTTCTGCCCTGCGGAATCGCAGAACAACGTCCCTCCAGGGCCTGCTGGGTTAGAGAGGCAGCACCCACTCCGGGCCTCCGGGTCACACACAGGGGCCTCGCTTGCACCTCTGGCTGCCTGAGTTTCTCTGTTTGTAAAACCCCAGCAGAGGCAGCTGGATGGCGGCTCTCAGCTCCAGAGACACAGATGCGCGTGCTCTGCGCTGCCACCGTCACCGTCCCTGTGCTGGAACCACGTTCTGCGTCTGAGGCAGAGACGCCTGCCCACTGCGACAGCTCCGGTCCCCGCCGCTCAGGGCACATGGACTCGACGGGGGGCCAGTCCTGGGGGCCAGCAGGGGACACAGAAGTCCTTGTGTCTCACGCTCCCAGGAGGAAGCACTGCTGACCTGGGATGGGGCACGGAGGGATTGTGGGCACCAGCTGTCAGCCAAGCAGTTCTGGGAGCCATGGGGCCAGGCGTGGGGTCTGCGCATGGTTCACGACCCCCCCGCCCCCGCTGGAGGCAGCGTGACGCACCACTCACACGCACCCACAGAGCCTCTCAGAGCCGGGGAGGGCTGGGGCTGGGCCGGGCGGTCCACGTCTGTTCCCCACTCTGGGCAGCAGGTCCCTCTGCTCCTCAAATGATCGACAGCAGCTCGAAACTGACCCAGACCAAAAGACTCCCTGATCTTCAGCGTGAGCGACAAGCTTGCCTAAGAGACCTGTGCACAGGTCGACCTGAGCATCTGTTGGGGCAGCGGTGACACTGCCAGGCACAGGGACGGGATGGCCCCTGGTTACCTGGCCCTGACCTTCCGGGAGCCCCCCAGCTCCCACTGTTCATCCTGTGACTCGGTCAAGCCCGGAAGCTCCGGAACACAGCCTCCCACCACGACTCTGAGCCTCTGCAAGTGCTGATCCCAAACACCCTTCCCTGCATCCCCATCCCATGAAATCCACTTGGCTATCAAAAACGCCTCCCCTGAGAAGCGCTCCTGACTCACTCCCATGCCCTCCCACTCTCACCTGCCGCCCCAGCAGTGAACCTGAGGGCAGCGCCCGGCACACAGTAGGTGCTCAACAGACACTCACAGGATGACGCG
This sequence comes from Tonatia bakeri, assembly GCA_004024845.1. NCBI lineage: Eukaryota > Metazoa > Chordata > Mammalia > Chiroptera > Phyllostomidae > Tonatia > Tonatia bakeri. The sequence goes on along the minus strand of PVIA01019397.1, from coordinate 4,353 downwards.
GGCGGCACACAGCTCCACCTGCATCTGTGCCTGCAGAGCCAGGAAGCAGCAGGCGGGCCGAGAGGCTGGAAGGAAACTCGGCACTCACTCCACCCCCCACCTGAGAAGAAATGTGCCTGAAAAAGCCCCGCAGAGTGGCCTGCCAGAGCTGGCTGCATGCTCCTGGGGACGGTGAGCTCACTCCCTCTCCAGGAAAGCCTGGTCCATATCCATACAGCTGAAATTGTAAGATCATTGTTCCAAGGAGCTGTCCCCCTCAGCCCTCCCCAGCTCCTGAGGTGCCCAGCAGAGCCCCCCGCAGATGTGGGAAGCCATCAGGATTCCCGGAACTACCCTTTCCCAGATACAGACAGCTGGTTACTTTCTCCAGCTGTTCCTTCCTGCCACTTCCCTTCATTCCCTATTCATTCATCCACTCATCCATTTCCTGGCAACTAGGTGCCACAAAACGTGTTTCACCAGCATCATCAAATTTAAGCCTCATAGTGGCCACAAAGACCCCTTTTACAGGTGGAAACACCGAGGCGCTGGCAGCACACCTGAGCCCACTGACCCACTCCCGTCTCGCCCCAAGCCCTCTGAGCCATTTGTCCTCCATGCATCTGCCAGCCTTAGTCCCAGGGAGGGGGCAGGGCGGAAGGGCCCTCCACCAGGTCCCTGGCCTCCAGATGCCTCTTCTTCCGTAAGGGGAGCCAATGCCAACCCCATCCTGGGTCCAAGAGGCGGTGCCAACAGGCCCAGGCCCTTGGGCATCACACCTGCAGCCCCGCCCACCCACTTCTCAATGTGGTAGGAGCCCACCCTACCCCCTCTGCACCTTCAGGGAGATTAAGGGACCCCTCCCAGGGCAGGCAGCTCAGCAAGCCTGATTCGAAGCCGGGAGCAGGATGCCAGCCCAGGGGCTCAGCCAGCACACCTCACTGCCACTAAATGGGGACACAGGCCCACGCCCAGGAGACTGACAAACTACCTTGTGTCTCAGAGGAAAAACGGCAGCTCTTGCCCCTGCCATGAACGTGTAATGAGACCTATGTCTTTTTTAGCCCTCCGTGTCCCCACCCCATGCCCTCACGTGGAGGCTGTGCCTTTAAAAGCCAATGGAATTCAAGGCAAGTTGTTTTCAGGGTGGGGAGGGGGAGGCTCCTGGCAAGAGCCAGTCACCCCTGATGTGCGGGGCTCCCAGGCCAAGGGGCCCCAAGGATCTCCCTCGGTCCTCTCCTTCTTCCCTGCGATTACAATTTGCTGAGTAACCGGGAGGTGGGGGTGGGGCAGGCCAGAGGAAGAGGCGAGTCAGCACCCTACTTATCAGGGTGGGCCCTGCGGCTCTACTTGACCCCTCTCCTGACAGCCAGGTGGGTGCTGACGCTGGGGGACAGCCCCTCTCCGCCCTCCCTCCACCCTGTCCGCGCTGCGGGGCACCCACTGGGGGAGTGTTTCTGGGTGCTGCCTGCCCACTGGGGCTCTGCAGCCCTGCCTCATCCCCGCATGTGCCAGGCTGTCCCCGGGGTGACCTCCAGCTGGGAGAGGAAGCACGGTGACACCCAAAGCCGTCTCACTGGGAATGTGGCCGAGGCAGTCGGGCTCAGGGGGGGGGACAGGACGTAGAGCCGGATCGCCCGGGTTGGGGCCCAGCCCTGCTGCCTGTGGGGCCCCCGCCCCCCCGGCCGGTGCACCCGTCCAGAAAACCGGAGACCCCACGAGGACGGTGAGGGTCCTCAGCCAGTGTCAGTCCCTGTCCCCTCCCGCAGGACACGTGGTACAGTCCTCAACTCCCAGCTCCCAGCTCCGATCCACGGTCCCTAGGGCACTCACGTCCCCCCAGAGTGACCTTGCTGACTGACTCCTCCACTCCCTCGCTGTCTGTGTCCTCCCTCGCTGTCTGTGTCCCCTGTCGGCATGCAGACCACAAGGGCAGGGCTGTCCCGTTCACCGTCAGGCGGGACACAAGTGCCAGCACTTCCCTCGTGGGCACGCGTGGGCCGGGCCACGTGAGTGGCAGATGAGCGCCTGGTGTGCAGGTCACCCCGTCCCGCCCACCCTGACCCTTCCCAGCCTGCCACAGGCCAGCGACAGTGACACAGGCCCTGTTGCCACGGCATCATAGCCGATGGCCCGAAGGGTCACAGGGCCCCGCCCCGGTGCCCAGGGGCAGCGGCCCATCCGAACTGGTGGATGTGCCCGTGTTTCTAAATCCCCCGTGGGGAGCCGTCTGGCCAGTGCCCACTGTTGCTCTGGCCGTCTGGCGGCTGACGCAGAAAGCTGTGTCTTCTAAACACACCGTCAAATGTGACTCTTCCTGGCAGGTGACAGCACCCCTCGGCCTGCTGCGTCCGAGTCCGTTACTCCCAGACGTCCGTCAGAAGGCCTCTCTCATCTGGGGTCCAGTGTCCTCCCCTAAACCCTGGGGCCGCAGGGCCACCTGAGTGACGCGCTGAGCCAGCCTGGAGGGAGGGAACCGAGGGAGGGCCAGCGTGGACAGGCGGCTCCCTGGGGTTGAGTTTTCTAGAAGCCTGCAGTGTAAAACTCTTGGACGGTTGCCTAAATTCTGACCACCAGGGTGGGCATCTGTTCCTTGGCGACGTACACGCTGCCCCGCCTTCATCAGAGGGGCGCCCTGAGGGTCACTCAGTGTCTGACACACAAACCCACTGTTTCCCGAGAGCCGGAAGAGGAGGGGGCGGCGGGGCGGAGCAGCGCAGGGGTGGGGGAGCGCAGGCCCCGCCCCCGTGGGCCCGAGGCCCCGCCCCCTCGGCTGACGCTAACGTGGGGGACCAGGGTCACCAAAACTCCCCTGTTTCAAGGGAAGCCGGAATGGCAGATGTTTCTATTGAATGTCATGCTTTCTCCACGAGGGAAGGCGCAGGCAAGCCAGAGGAGACCAGACAGATGGGACAAGCCAGAGGCTCTGGCTGAAGCCGTAAAACCCGGAGTCCGCTCCGCTGGCGACCAGGAGGCCGGACCCTCGGCCGGCATCCCGGGAAGAGAGGGCGCAGGCAGGTGCCCGGGCGCTCTTTCCCTCCGCACACGACGGCTCGTAGTCGACCAAAAGCTACGAGACACGCCTGAAAAAACTTCAGACAGCCCGAGTGGCGGGTGGAAACCACCAACGCTGGTCAGTCCACACAACCGGGGAAGGCAGCCCGGAGGGAAAAGTGGACAAGCAGCCGGTGTGTCCACCACACGGCGAGTGTCGCCTCCCGCGCTGGCCGGGGGGCTCCACCAGACTCCACGGGCTGGCACGCACTGCAATCACACGGGTCCAGGTCGTCACCGCCGCTGTGGCGTTCTGGACCAGGCACGACCCGGGGACACAGCCCGCCAGGGAGAGTGCACCGTATGGGACACGAATTCTGCCTCCACAAAGGCGGAGGGGCTGCGTGGTCAGGCCACGGCGGGGGCTCGGAGGGCACGAGCCTGGTAACGGCACCCACTGAGCGGGACCAGGCACTCATCACAGGACCAACTACAGCCGTGCTCCCCACAACAGTGGGATCGGGGGCCGCACACGGTGGTGGTCCCACAGATTGTGAGGAAGCCAAATGTCCTATGAGAGATGAAAGGATTTGTGATTCAGGGGAATTTTCTTCTCTGATGGGAGCAGTATCTGCGGGGGTGGCCAAGGGTTCCCTCTCCCTCACGGCACCTCGACTCCGAGGGCACAGGTGACATCCCGGCCCCTCGGCCCCTGGCCTGGCTGAGCACCCAGGAGCGTGCCCCAGCGCTGCCCATGCGGAGGGCGCCACAGCCCATCCCAACCCAGCCCCTGGCCCTCGGAGTACAGTGCTGCGTGTTCCTGGGTGAGGACCTGCGGTCCTGGGCCAGGACCCAGGTCCACAGGGGCCTCCTTTGAGACCGCTGAGGGCCAGTGCCGTGTTGGTGACAGCACCCTGTGGGAACTCGGAGCCAGCCCGCCCCTGTGCCCCTGGACTCGGGAGGAGGTCCAGGCTGTGACGGCAGAGAGCCCAGCGGAGTTTGGTATCTGCCGTCCACTAAGTGCCAGAGAGAGCCTTTCGTGCCCGACAGGGTCAATGGGACCGAGACCCAATCTCCGAAGTGGAAACATCGAGTCCTCAGCTCTGCTCTGCGCCCCGTCCCTGCTGACAGCCCTCTTCTTGTACCGAGGGCTGCGGTGCTTCTTAATCTGACACTGGTCCCACGTGCAGCAGCCAAATCCACATTGCCATGGCAACCCGAGTCCCTTCACCATCTCTCCGCCCTGATTTCCGATTCCTCCTGACCCCTGGTCCCCCCTTGCCCCCGACTGACAGCCCCCCATCACGGTGATTTATGTCTCCCCCAGCCCGCTTCTCCATGATGTTTCCCACCGCCCAGCCCACACCCCCGTCCACAGAG
>PVIA01019396.1:0-10607 GCA_004024845.1 Tonatia bakeri | reverse complement strand
AGGTGTAATCGAGGAGTCTGCATTTGGTTTCAAGAAACAGACTGGCGTGCTGTGGCTTTCTTCCTCGGTTTGCTTTTCTGCCCCATCCAGTCTGTCCATCCTGCCTCTCTGGAGTTTTAAAGCGGAGCAGTGATTTTTCTTGTCATCAAGGAAACCTTTCCTGTTTGCAACGGCTGTCTACTTTTGTTTGATATAGACCATGCCTTCCGAAGAGATGGCCGTGGGGACTGGATGTGGGTTCCCTGCCACAGGTCTGGGGTGGTGGGGAGAGGGGACTGTCCTGCAGGGCCAGGGCCGGCTGGTTTCAGCCAAAGCCACGCCACTTTCTTGCTCAGCCCCTCAGCACCTTGTGAGCTACAAAGTCCCAGAGGCGCTGGTTATCAGAGAGGAGGGAGACGCCTGCATCTCACAGAGAGTTTGGGATGGGCTGAGGGGGCAGACCCTGTCCCCTGCCACAAAGCTGGATCAAGAATTTTTTTTTTTAACCCAGGAAAGCAAAGTGACTGTCAAGAGAAGGAAAGCTGGGGTGGAAGCTGTTTCTCCTGGAGCTGAGGCATGGGCAGGGATGACAGAAATGTTAGGATTTCTCCAGTGGAAACCAGAGGTTGTGCGGTTTTGGGACGCCCTGATTCTGAGCTCTTCTCCACCTTCGTGCTCCGCAGGCTTCTTTCCTTATTGCTTCTGCTGGTTCATTTTCTCACTCTGTCTTTCCACAGTCTGCGTCTCTCTTGTCCTCAGGGGGGGAAACGTGGTGAGTATCTCCATACGCCCACATTTTCTGTGTAGTAGCCAGCATTGTTCAAAGTCCCGCAAAACTGGAATTTACTTTCTTACAGCGGGACTCAGGTAGTTTTACCACATTAGCTGCCCAGATTACTGCCGAGGGGGCTTTTTTTTTTTTTTTACTTGTTCTTTTCCAGGTTCTTTCCAAAGTACACTCTCCTGGAAATCCCAGGGCTAGAACTCAGGAGAGTTAGTTCTTACTGATATTTTCCACTAAACTTTCAGTGTTCAGTCAGGAATTGGAAATAGTAAGTCGTAATTAATTTCACTGCTAATAAGCACTAATAAGCTCCTAATCATGATGTTTCTGCTGTAGTTGGAAAAAAGAGATGTGGCACCAAGCAGATGGTAGTGAATCCCCCCTCTTCCTTCCCAGGTGGACATGGAGGCATTCCTCACCCTCACCGACGGCGACTTAAAGGAGCTGGGGATTAAGACAGATGGGTCCAGGCAGCAGATTCTGGCAGCAATTTCTGAACTGAACGCAGGCAAGGTATCGTTCTCAATCTCTCTCTCTCTTTTTTCCCCTGTTTCAAACAGCTCAGAGCTTAAAGGACCTTCGGGGGTCTAATTTTATCTCCGGCATATCTGGCAGAGGCTGGCCCCATGTGCATGCTTCTCGCTGCCTCCCAATGTGGCCTGTTGGTCTTCCAAATCTCTCTTCCATAAAGTTAGATTCAGCTACAAGATTCCCTCCAGTCATTCCAACCCGCAGGGCTGGGATCGGCTCCGAGCACAGGGGAAGCAGAGACACTGGGAAGGACGTGCCCTGGGGTCAGGTGGGCCTGCAGGCTGAGTTGCAGCACCTCCAGCACCTCCACTCTCCCTGCATTTCCCAGGGCGAGTCAGGTACCTCCCAAGCGGGCTCTCCTCATGCAGAAGGTAGGGGCGGTGGCACTGCCACCAGTTCTAAAATGCTAAGCAGAGCCCCTGGCACACAGAGACCCATCAGTCAGCGTGGGTATTATTGGTGTCCTGCCTTTTTGCCTAATGTTAAATTTCTATTTTATTGGCTTTAAAGCTAAAGACTAGCAATGCATCCCATCCACACTTGTGCAAAACACAAACAAGCCAACAAAAAAACACGAAAGGCATCACATCCACTTTGCAAACAGTCATTGAGCCACATTTTAGCCACATCAGGCTACTCACACTCCTTTGCCTTCTGCTTCTCCCCCGGAACGGGCAGGGTGTCCTGTCCTTCCCTCCGACAACAGTGTGTACTGCCTGCCTTTCTGTGGCTTTTCCCACTTGGCCTCACAGCATCCCACTTGTTGAACTATAGCGCCTTGCCCGGGATTTTGCCGTTGTAAATACCACTGTCGTGGACATCGCTGCCTCTTTCCTTTTTCTTCTGTGGTTGTGTTCCTCAGGCTGTGTTCCACCACACGACGTTATGTCAGAGAGCGTGATTGGCTCTTTCTGTGTAGCTCTAGGCATGCTAGTGGCAGGTTTGCACAGAACTGCCGAACAGGCTTGCAGCGCCAGCAGCCAATAAACATTCAGGTACCACTTTATCATTCATGAGCCACTTCGCGTACATTTGGCTCAGTTACTTTGTGGACCAGGAGTTTAAGGACCCTCCTGCTCTGGTCTTCAGAGGCCAGATACGTGAGCCAGGGAGAGGATGGGGGTGGGGGGGAGCCACGCTTAGGCCGGTTAAAGGAGAAGGAGAGAAGAAGTTCCAATGCAGAGCCAGTGAGGGCGGTGGAAGCGCCTTGGGAGGAAGGGGAGGAGCTGGGTGCCCCCAGAGCCTGGCCTGGGTGGGGTGGATGGTAACCTCTGATGCTTCCAGACCTGCCCTCTGCCCTCTGGGCTGTGGCCTCCTTGGCCTGTGGTTGCATAAGGAAAACAGATGGGGCTGTTTTGAAAATCTTAGGAGCTTCACCAGCATCATCAGGGGGATGATGTGACATTGTAAGTCCGCTCCAGAGGAGAACACTTTTGCTTGAAGTCTGTGCGGACTGGAGCCTTTCATTCACTTTGTCGCACATCCATCAGCCGCCTGCTCTGTTTCTGTAACAGCCTGTATCCTGCACTAAGCAGGAGCCCATCTAGAGATGCAGCGATGACAGCTGTTAGTGGTCATCTCAGTCTCTTTGGGCTGCCTAACAAAGCACCACTGACTGGTGGCTTGTAAGCAACAGAAATCCCTTTCTCAGAGTGTGGAGGCTGGAGGTCCAGGATCAGGGTGCCAGCAGGGTAAGTTCCGGCATGGGCCCCTTCCCAGCTGCAGACTGTATCCTCACGGGGTGGTGTATCCGCCTGTGGTGGAGACCAGAGAGGAGCACACTCTCCCATCTCTTCCTGTAGCAGCACAGATCCCATCACAGGGGCCTGCCCCTCATGGCCTCATTCAAGCATAATTACTTCCCAGACACTGTCATACCAAGGTGGGGTTTCTGCATGTGGATTTTAGGGGAGGCCCCAAATATTCAGTCCATAACAGTGGTCTTCCTTGGGGTCCCCCGCTGACCACCTTCCAGCACAGAGAGCCAGGCACTTCTGACATGCTAGGCCATAGGAACCACTGAATCCCACCCACATCCTTCCTACAGGCAGCACCCACCCTGGAAAGTCAGGTGATTCCACATGGAGGCAGGTGTGCGGGGAAAGAGTGGGTCTAAACTAATCGTTGGAGAAAGAAAGGCCCTCGTATTCCAGGGTGAATAGAACCAGACGAAGTCGTGGAAGTGAGGACTGTATATCATAGTGCCAGCTTAATATTCCAAAGGCAAGGCTATCATCCCTCTCCCAGGTTACCACTGCAGCTCTCTCCTGGTTCTTAGAAAGAGCTAAGAGGTCCTCGGGCCAAGGGGGGCTCCCGGGAGCCCTTCGGATGCCCTGGGTCTCAGCTCTTCTGGGCTGGACCTGCCCGATCCCGACTCTAGGGGCTCTTGCCTATTTCTTGATCTCTGCAAGGCATGAGCTTCCCCTATAACGCCCACACTCATTCCTCTGCAACCTGGCCTTGGCCGAGAGTGCCCACTGTGGCCCAAGTGCCCTGTGCTCATTTCTCACCCAGACCAGGACCCGTGAGAAGGGAGGCCCAGCTCCCCTGACCGCCGGCCCTTTCCAGCTGCGGCCCACGGCACACCGGAGCCTCGCGGAGCCAGTTCAGTGGTTCTTACGCGGCATTTTATAAAACAGACTAGAGTAGGAATTACCAACATGCTTTGCAGGTAGAAAGGGTGAAATTTGTTTTAGTTGTATATATTTACAGGTAATAGGGTTGTGATATAAAATATATTTCTTACGCAGTCAAAAAAACCTTTAAACTTGTTAGCCTAAATTTAAAAAAATGAGTGTTAACTAAAAACTGGCCCAGCCTTAAAAAAAAATCAGCAGTGCACAGTGGACCCTCAGCTGCAAGCCGTGTGCCTGGTGGGTAAACCCTCTAGTGTTCCCGCTGTGACATGTATGTGTGTCTGCCAATGGGCTTGTCCATTTCCGACAGTCCGTGTGGGAGAATGGTGCCCAGAAATGAAGGCCTGGCTTCACCTCTGGTTGGTCCTAAGCCATTGATTACTTTCTTCATTCCCACTTTGTTGTGATTATCAAAGCATGCATCGTCATTTTACTAAATTTGCACTGTACAAAAAAGGTGTTTTATAAAGAAATCACAGTGCATCCACCCAGAGGCCAAGAACAGAGGTTCACATTTGGGAAGGTCGCTCTGCAGTGTTTTGTGCTAAGTGGTTTTTTTTTTTTTTTTCTTTCATTTTAATCCTCTCCTGAGGACATGCTCATTGATTTTAGAGAGAGGGGAAGGGAGAGAGAGGAGAGACATCGATGTAAGAAACGTCAGTTGGTTGCTTTTCACATGCACCCTGACTGGGGACCGAACCCACAACCTAGGTACGTGCCCTGACTGGGAATCCAACCCGCGGCCTTCCCGTGTACTGGACCGTGCTCCAGCCTGCTGATCCACACGGGCCAGGGCCAAATGTTTTTCTTTATGTGGCTGAGATACCTTTGGATCTATAATTTTACATTCTACTTTCTTGATTTAATACTAAATATATGTACTTATTCATGTCATTAAGAGCTCTTTTTAATATAATACATTTGTATGGATGTACTAAAATTACTTTTTTTAAATTCCTACTTACTGGATATGTAGATATCCAAACTTTCTCTAAACAGTATCGCCATGGGCAACTTTATGTGTGAGGCCTTCTAATCCCCTGCTCAGAAGAGATGTGCAGAAGTGGAATTGCAGGGCCAAAGAGTCTGATACGAGCTACATGTTACCTTTCCTTGAATTACTTTCCAGAAAGAGCCAGTGAACATCCCCACCAACTGTGGGTGTGAGAGTTTGGAATGGTTTTTATTTAATTGTTTCATTAATTTGATAGGCTAAAAAAAAGTGCCTTGTTTTACTTTGCATTTCTTTAAATACTAGATAAACTAAACACTTTTTTCTACTTTTAGTGACCATTTGCCTTTTCCTTTTGAGAATCGTCAGGCAGGTCCTTTGAAACTCAGGGGGTTTTAAAGGGCAATTATCATTATCGTCTGGAGTCGGAGTGGATGCAGGAGCGACTATGGTTTTCATCATCCACGGCTCCCTCCTGAGGTTCGGAGGCAGAGACCGCTGGAGCCCTGGCTCACCCTGACCTCGTTTCTCAGGCAATTAAGGCCAAGGTAGTGTTTAATGACGACGGCGCTATCGCCCCTCCTGGTTTTGTTTTTGCCCTCTGCAGTTTGCACAGTGTCGCCCCATTCATTATCTCAGGGTGAACCTCATCACAGCCCCAGCATGTGGCATTTTCCCATCTTCCAGGTGTGGACGCTCAGCAGCAGGGCGTCATGTCTAGGATGCCTCCACTAGTGAGTGGCAGAATGGGGACTCGTGGTCCTCTGACCCCACAGTCACTTCTTTGTCCCCTGCCCGCAGTGTCAGGTTTGTGTTGGTGGAACCCTGGCGGTGTCTCCCCAGAAACGACTGAAGGGGACTCCCACTGCCCCTCCGGTGCCTGGGAGGCCACTTCAGCCCTGGGAGTCTGGAGAGGGGCCCCTCGGCGTGTGGGGAGTTCATGAAATGAAGGAAGAGAAAGTTTGAAGTCCAGGTCCATGGACGTTTCTTCCTTTTTATTCTTAGCAGAGAATAATCTGCCAGAGATTATTCATTTTTAATGTGCTTTACATTTTGGCCACATTTATTTGTTACTTTTAAAAATCCACGTGTAAGCCATGCTGCTGCCTTCTGAGGACAGGGACTGTAGGCCTGATGCTGCTAACACAGGGTCCTATGTCAGCAACAGCTGTCTGAGGGACTGTTCTTATCCCCATCTTATAAATGAGGAGACCCAGGCACTCTGCTCAAGGTCACACAGCTAGTAAATGGAGACATGGGATTTGAACTCAGGCTGTTTGATTCCAGTCTCTAGTCTTAACCTCTGTGGATTGCTGCCTCTCGGGCAGTTCAGTGAAGATGCTCTCTAGGCTTAAAGAAACATTCACATTCCCCCTCTTTTTCTACCTCAGAATGTGTGTGCGAGGGGACAGGAGGGCGGGATCTGGCAGGGACAGGGCGAGAAGTGAATCACTGCGAGGAGGAACCTGACATCTTCTGGGCAAGGACGAGTGAGACTGTTCGAACTCTCACGCTGTCGCAGCAGGAGGTTTGGCTCCCACTGAATTCCCTGGAAATCCGAGGGCTGGGTGGAGGCACAGCGCAGAGCAGGGGAGGACACCCCCTTCCACTCTGCGTGGCCCGGGGCAAGTCAGCCCTGCTTCCTGGGCTCTGCTGTCCACCCTCGTCGCAGGGATGGGACTCCTGTGTCTTGGGCCCTCTCCAGTCTCTGGCACGCTGTGATTGTGGGTGCTGGGGAAGAATCTGACTCAGAGTGTTTTTATTAAACGTGGTACTCTGTCAATTAGGTAATTCATTTCCCCCAAGACGCCCATGGGTTTTTCAAGTGTGAGTTGAGCATTAACAACACTGTGTCAATTGAATTAATGGTTAAAAGATGTAACAAGGCTTTCTGTGTCTGTTTTCAATTTCCTCCACAGGGACGGGAGAGACAAATTTTACAGGAAACCATTCACAACTTCCATTCCTCCTTTGAGAGCAGTGCCAGCAACACCAGGGCCCCTGGAAATAATCCCTGTACATGATCCTCCTTCCTGTGGTCACCAGCGTGAGCTTTCTGAACCTCTGCACAGCCAGTGCGCCAGCCGCCCTCAGCTCTTCGCCGTTCCCCGAGACACGCCATGCTCTGTCACACCGCTGTGCCTCAGTCAACATTGTTCCCTCTGCCTGGAACACCCATCTTCCCTTCCCTGCTGTAGTAGTTGGCGATGCTCGTGGCTGTAACAAACTCCAACACACTAGACACTTAATCTCACATAAAGTCCGGTGCGGCTGCTTCTTGCTTGGCATGTGGTTTCATACAGTGATTCAGGGGCCCAGCTCCTCTCATCTGTGGCTCTGCCATTCCCAGGGGCTTCAGAGTCTTTGCTTCTGGCTGGCAGAAGGGGGCGAGGATGGTGGAGAAGGCACAGCCACTTCTTGCTGCCTTGCTCCTGAATGCTCACAGCCCATGGCTCTTCCAGCTCCCGTTCACCAGTAGTCACGTGGCCACCCCTGGTACAAAGGACACTGGAAGATGTAGTCTTTGTTCAAGTGGTGGCCTCACAGCAACAACTCTGTCCTTAGATGGGGAAGTGCATATTTTCTGCACATCTTCCCTTAAAACTTCTAACTTGTCCCTCGCAGTCTGAGTCATGGAACGAGGCCTTTTCATGACTCCCTTACACAGAACTAACCTGTCTGGCCACCGGGATTGCTGCTTTGTGTACCCCTCTGCCGTAGCCCGCCACGTGCCTCCTGCACACCACTTGCAACAGGACGTGTGTGTCGGATGCACTTTCCTTCACTGCAGAGGCAGCCTTCTGTGCAGGAAAAGGGGGAGCAGGCTCCCTGCATGGGCTTGCAGGATCCCTTCTTTCTGGCGGCCAGTCTCCCGGCCTGCGGTCGGACGAGGTGGCGCACTCACACTCCACGCCGCTCCCCCCAGGTCATTGTAGGGCTCTCTGAACTCCAGTGGGAGCAGAGGACCCTAGCATGTCACATTGTGGATGGACTTTGGTGCTCATGCTTTCTCGGCAAAGCAGCAGAGGATTGGGATTTTTTTTTTCTAGACTCTGTTAATGCTCTCTTCCTCAGAAGGGCATCAGCTCATGTAGTTTTCTGCCATGTTCTATTACATGAGAAGGTCTCTGACTTAAACCCAGAGCTTTCTGGAATGTTTTCAAGTGAGTAATTCGCTCGGCCAACACTTGCTGCACTTCTATCTTGCTGGGTGCTGGGCGTACAGAGTTGAGCCAGGGCCAGTCTCCGCCCTTGAGGACCCCAGCAGGTGAGGTGAAGGGATGACATGACCCCGACCACAAGAGGCGGCACAGGGGAGTGGAAAGAGCCTGTGCTCTGGACTAAGGCTCAGAGTTCAGATCCAACCCTGCGGGTGGCCAGCAGGGTAGCCGGGGGCGGGGCGGGGGCGGGTTACTTCGCCTCTTAGTTGGAGCTTAGAGCCGGAGTGCATACGTACGTGGTAGTCTGCAGAATATACCCAACAGATGGCAGCCTTCCCAGAATTCTGATTTTTACCGTGAGCTCTGCAGGCCACATGCTGGCTTCCTGGGTGGGGGTGCTGGGGGGAGTCTCGTTTCTCCCACCCCCAGCTGTGAATGCCCATTTCTGCACCGCTGGCTTTTAGAGGCGGTCATTACTGCTTTGTCCAGAGCCCGATCGAGTCCTCCCTCTGCCTGTTAGTTCAGTGGGTGTCGCTCCTTCTTCATCCTCCCACCTGCCGAAGCCAACTTCCCCCATGACGACGGGAGAGGAAAGGTTGCATATTAGCCATCACTGACAGACGTCTTTGTAATTGTTCCTCATGTCCCAGCCTTCTCTAAGGAGACACCGCTGTTGGGCACCTACCAGTGTGTGCAGCAGCTTGATTGACCTCAGCCTCATCTGCCCTCACTGCCGCTCTGAGGGCGGGCGTGGTTCAGCCCCATCCTGCGCAGTGGGGAAACGGGCATGGAGGGGTGAAGCTGCAGGCCTGTCACACACTGGCCGGAGCAGACCGGCTTAGAACTGGACTGGAGGGCTGCCGGGCCTGTGTATCTTCCGAGGACTCACACAGGCTTCCGGAGCTAGAAGTACCAGGGACTCTTGCTGACTTGACATACTCATATTTTCAGGGTTCATGGACAGGCCTCAAGCTATTTGCCCGTGAAATACATGGCCTCTGAGTTACGTGCCTTGAGGTTCTGTGCCATCTTTTCACTGTTGTCTGTACTTTTCATAAGTTCATTATTAGTGCAGCTTCCACTCAGGTAAGTTCGATTGTACACCCACAACACGCAAGAGCTACGCTGGAAGTCTGCCTTCCACAAATGCACACCCCCATGATCTCATCCGATGACCCCAGAGGAGGGCTGATTATTCCCATTTTGCAGATGGGAAAACCATGGCTCAGAATGGATGCTTCCCTTGTGTTTTTACCTGGACTCAAGTGGTTCTGTTTTTTCTCCCAGGAAGTCTGTGTGCTGGTTGGTAAGAGATCCCTGGCACCCATTCTGGGCCATGACCGCTTTTCTGACAACCCTTCTCACTCCCGGATTCCTTCCCCCAAGAAGCAGTCCCCCCACCCCCGACACCCAGTGTTTCCTTTGATGGATGGCCTTCACCGCTTTTCCCCAAGTGTGTTCAGTCTGGGCTGCAGAATCTTCCCAGGATGGGCCCCCAGTCTGCAGGAGGTACCTTCTCAGGAACACAGATCAGCATGGATGTCACAGCTGCCTAGCCTTGTGACTAGTTTCACAGGATGTTAATAGGTTTTTCATTTAAAAAAAAGGGTATATATGTGAAAATGGGGTGAGGCTCTGATCACATAAGTTTGGCAGACACTGGGTTACAGCTCAATTATATAACTTGCTGTATAGGGCACTTCAGAACCTTTAGTACAGAAGTGTTTGTTGGGCCTCGTGAAGGGGCCAGGTAGCTTGTGCCATTTCCCACACACTTGATTGCAGCATGCACCTTCATGGTGCCCTTGCAAGACGGATTCCGTGGGCACAGGCAGGGAGGCCCTGCTTCGACTAGGACAGCAGCAGCCACGAAGCTCCACAGCTCCTAGGAGTGGGCCGAGGGCATATTCAAGGGCCTCGTTGTCTTTGGCAATGGCCTCTTCTCTCCCCAGCAGCTCTCTGCAGAGGCGGCCTGCTTGGCAGTGAGACATTAAGGTTAAGGGGCCCTGACTTTGAGATGGTTGGGCCCCCGCTCAGAGGGCTGTCCATCCTGCAGGGGAGAAGGCACTGTTTCCCGGTGGCTGGGCAGTGCCCTGCCTGCTATGTGCTGGGTGTTCAAGCCCTGCCTCCTGATGGCCAGAGCAAGGCTCTCACCTTTTTGGTTTAATGCCAGCCCATTATGTGGAAGCTGGCTAGTTGTGCAAGGAAAATGTTTACTTTTTCATTCAGTGAACATTTACTAAGCATCTAGCCTGTGCCTGTCCCATGCTGGTACTTGGAGTCCAGAGATGAACAAACTCATCACTGCCCTCAGGGAACCCAGAGCAACTCAGAGGAGACAGGCACATCCAAGACAGGCACATGTGGCGTCGCAGTGCCACATGAAGAGTCTTGTCGTAAGGGTGTGTGCTACGCCCGCAGCTTGGACGCTGCTGTCAGTGGCAGCCTGGACAGAAGAGGCCAGAGCCGGAGCCAGTCCGAAAGAGAGAGCTGACAGCAGGCAGGCAGGGAAGAGAAGAGGCCCCCAGATGGGGCGGTGTGTTTGCAGGCAGGCAGCAGATCAT
>PVIA01019395.1:0-10633 GCA_004024845.1 Tonatia bakeri | reverse complement strand
ATCCAAGATTAAAGATGAGGAGATCCTCTTAAAACTGCAAGAGAAAAAGGAGACTGTTACCTACAAAGGAGTTCCCATAAGACTATAAGCTGATTTCTTGAAAAGAAAATTTACAGACAAGAAGGGTCTGGAAAGGGAGGTTCTGAGAAGATGGCGAAGGTTTCAGATCTTTACGACGTCACTTGGGAAGAAATGCGTGATAAAATGAGAAAATGGAGACAAGAAAACTCAAGAAATAGTGAGCAAATTGTGGAAGTTGGAGAGGAACTAATCAATGAATATGCTTCTAAACTTGGAGATGATGTTTGGATCATACATGAACAGGTGATGATTGCAGCCCTAGACTATGGTCGGGATGACTTGGCATTGTTTTGTCTTCAGGAGTTGAGAAGACAGTTCCCTGGCAGTCACAGAGCCAAGCGACTAACTGCCATGAGATCTGAAGCCATGGAATGATATGATGATGCAATACAGCTGTACGATCGCATTCTACCTGAAGATCCAACTAACACTGCTGCAAGAAAGCATAAGATTGCCATTCGAAAAGCCCAGGGGAAAAATGTGGAGGCCATTTGGGAACTAAATGAATATCTGGAACAATCTGCTGGAGACCAAGAAGTCTGGCATGAACTTGCAGAACTTTATATCAATGAACATGATTACGCTAAAGCAGCCTTTTGTTTAGAGGAGCTTATGATGACTAATCCACACAACCACTTACATTGCCAGCAGTATGCTCAAGTTAAATATACCCAAGGTGGACCTGAAAACCTTGAACTTTCAAGAAAGTATTTTGCACAGGCATTGAAACTGAACAACAGAAATATGAGAGCTTTGTTTGGACTTTACATGTCAGCAAGTCATATTGCTTCTAATCCAAAAGCAAGTGCGAAAACAAAAAAGGACAACATGAAATATGCTAGTTGGGCAGCTAGTCAAATGAACAGAGCTTATCAGTTTGCAGGTCGAAGTAAGAAGGAAACCAAATACTCTCTCAAGGCAGTTGAAGACATGTTGGAAACACTGCAGATTACCCAGTCTTAAGGTTTCAAAAACTTTCACATTCCATTTCACAACTGCACAACTGAACTGATTGGCCTGTGACTTATTTGCTAAATGTCCAATTCTATTTATATACTAATTTTCTGTTAAAGCAGTTGTAAAGAATGTGTTTATATAAACTTAAAAATGCCTTTTATTGATGGGAGGACTTGAATGGGAGTAAGGGGGTGAAAACTGTACTTGAACATTCATTTAAATAAAAAAAAATGCCTTTTATTGATGAGCAGGAAGATGGGAAAAGTCCATGGAAGAAAAATTTAAGAAGAATCTTATTGATTGTACATCATTCTCTTAATATCACACTGCTTTTAAACCATAATGTGATGTAGAAATAACCTCATTAAATAAACCATAATGATTTATTAAAAAAAAAAAAGAAGGGGCTGGAAAGAAGTATTGGAAGTCACTTGAAAGGCAGGGACCTAAATCCAAAATTACTCTATCCAGCAAAGCTACCATTTAGAATGGAAGGGCAGATAAAGTGCTTCCCAGATAAGGTCAAGTTAAAAGAGTTCATCATCACCAAGTCCTTATTATATGAAATGTTAAAGGGACTAATTGAAGAAAAAGAAGATGATCAAAAATATGAACAGTAAAATGATAAGAAATTCACAACTATCAACAATTGAACCTAAAAACAAAAACAAAACAAACTAAGCAAACAACTAGAACAGGAACAGAATCACAGAAATGGAGATCACATGGAGGGTTATCGGTGGGGAGGGGGTGGGGGAGAGTGGGGGGAAAGGCACAGGGAATAAGAAGCATAAATGGTAGGTACAAAATAGACAGGGGGAGGCTAAGAATAGTACAGAAAATGGAGAAGTCAAAGAACATCTATGTATGACCCATGGACACGAACCAAGGTAGGGGAATGATGGTGGGGCAGATACAGGGTGGAGGGGAATAAAGGGGAGAAAAAAATGGGACAACTCTAATAGCATAATAAATAAAATATATTTCAAAAAATTAACAATAAACATAACATACTTAAAATTCTATATACATAACAAAAGAGGGGTCGTTTCTGTTTCCATTTTTATTTTTCAGAGAGAGGGGAAGGGAGGGAGAAAGGGAGAGAAACATTGATGTGAGAGAGACACATCCATCAGTTGCCTCTCTGTGGCCAGGGATCCAACTGGCATCCTTTTCCTTTGCAGGATAACACCAAACCAACAGAGCCTCACCAGTCAGGGCACAAAAGAGGTTTAAAGGCCAGTTGGGGGCTACGATACCATCTAATCTCACTTATCTGTAAAATCTAATAAACAAAATAGACCACAGGCATCAAACACAAGGCTCTGGGGCCAAATCCGGTGCTCCACCTTGTTTCATCCAGCTCAGCACCTTGTTTCTATCTGGCGGCAGCACTGAGATCCTTGCCCCTAGTTAAGGAGTAGTTACATCTGTATAATCCTAAAATCACATTGGGCTCTTTGAAGGAAATCACAATGCTGAGGTGGCCCCTGGTGAAATGAGTTTGACACTTCTGAAATGGATGGAGGCATGGACACACGGAACAGACTGACAGCTGGAAGAGGGGAGGAGAGGAGGGGATGAAACAAGGTAAAGAGATTAGCCCAAAGACGGGGACAACAGTGTGCTGATACCCAGAGGGCCAGGAGTTGAGGGCAGGGGTGAAGTGGGCAAAAGGGGGAAATGGGACACTGGTAATAATGTCAACAATAAAAATAGTTAAAAAATAAAAAATTTTAAAAAAACAAGGTAGTGTGAGGCCTGGTGTTTCTCAGATGATGCAACTACAATCCACAATCCAGTGATTCCAAATATTTTTAGGCAAATCAGTCACCAACATTCCAAAGGATCAGATTTTAAGATTGAGTGAGAAAATTTTCTCATTTCTGATATTCATTTCCCAAGACAGGACCAGAAATGATATTCAGGATCTAATCTACAATGATTCCGTGTAAGTATTTTGTTCACATTTGTTTACAAATAATTTTCATACAAAATTATGTCCTTTGTTCCTGGTAACCTCTTTGTGTGGTGAGAAAATCTCATTACCTGGGTGGAAATCTGATTGGAATGAGTGGCACAGACAGGAAGTGAGTCAGGTGGGAGGAGGGGCCAGCCTGATAAAAGGGGCTTGCTGATAGACCTCACTCCAGAGCTGAGCCAGCAGGGGAAGCGGCTGGAGATCAGAAGAGGACCTAGTGCACCAGAGGTGAGTCCATGGTTTCGACATTCCAGTTTCTACAAAAGGTTCAGCAGGTGCTGTCTGAGGCCAGCTCAGTGCCAGGCATGGAGTGGACATCTAGGGACAAATGCCTTTGATGGGAAGAGTGGGCAGAACTTAGATGTTTAACACCAGGTGGCAGAAATGACATGGTCATTTTTATGCTGAGGCAGATTCAAGATGGGTGGACCCTGCCAGGTGGTGAGTGCAGTGTCAGCCACTGACCTACTCCAACTCTCAGGTTCTGCTGTGGGTCTCAGCCACACTCAGCTGGGGCACTTGTAGGATTTCTGGGTCTCAACCAGCACTGTCCACTGGATATATAAAGTCACACAGAGACATCATCATAAATGAGGGGTTTTTTAAAGTATTTTTTTAACTTACTGATGTGAGGGAGAAAGAAGCATGAATTTGTTGTGATCTCATTGATGAATTCAGTGGTTGTTTCTTCTCTGAGACCTGATCTCAGATTGAACCTGAACCTTGGGTTACCAGGACAATGCTCTAACCAAGTGAGTTCCCCAGCCAAGGATAACCTCATTTTCTACAAGACACATATACAAAGTAAAAAAGAAACAAACAAACAAAAAAAAACAAGCCTTTCATTATAAGCGGCAGAAGGCAGTGATTTAACATCTCATCAATTTCAGAAGTTCTTTGGGAGGTGGCTTATATTCTCCTGTCCTGTGATGTCTTCAAATTCCAGGGTGTATCTTATGCTCAACACCTTTCAAAGTGGATGAGACCCATCCCAGTGGCTCAATAGCCACTCCAGACTAGAGGCTGCCACAGCAGACACTCAGGTAGCCCTGGCCAGGTGGCTGAGTTGGTTTGATCATCATCCTGTATTACTGAGGGTTGATGGTTGAGCTCCACTCAGGGTGCATACAAGAAGCAACCGATCTCTCTCTCTCTCTCTCTCTCTCTCTCTCTCTCTCTCTCTCTCTCTCTCCTTTACTCCACTTCCTCTGTCTCTAAAACCAACAAAAACCTGTCCTTCACTGAGGATTGAAAAAAAAAATTCACAAGTACAGTATAGACCATCTCACCCCCTAACTTACAGCCCCAGGATGAATCTTGTCTTCATGCTAACTAGCGTTTTAAAATCAGAAATTCTGGGCCATGAGCTATTGTTTTGTGTACTTGGATTGCATCTTGATTGCCTGGGAGCAGGGAGGTCAGGAGGCTCTTCACAGAAACAGGGTGGAGTCCCAGGACCCATCAGTCCTTGTCACTCACCATGTTCTAACGGCATGTCCCTTCCACCAGACAGCGGCCATGGCCCGACACTTTAAAGACATAAGCAGTTGCTACATTTGCCTGTCCTACCTGGAAGACCCCGTGAGCCTGAAATGTGGGTTCATCTGCTGCCTCAAGTGTGTTGACTCACTGCCGAGGGACCCCAGGGGACATGGGATTGTGTGCTTCACCTGCCCTGAGGTTTCTCAGAAGAGCGACATCAGGCCCAAACACCAGCTGGCCAGGCTGGTGTCAGAGGTCAGGGCTCTGGAGCCCCAGCTGATAGCCGTCCTGAGGATGAACCCGAGGATGCGGAGGTTCCAAGGTGAGGTCTGGGGCCACCAACCCCCACCCCGTGGGAAACAGCCACTTCTCAAAGCCCTCCAGTCAAGGTGCTTTACCTGAGTTCTGGCACCTGAAATGTTCGTTTTCCCAATGTGCCAACCTGGAAGTCTGCATTAAAACCATCTGTAGGTTTTCTTTCTTTTTTAAAGATTTTATTTATTTATTTATTTTAAGAGAGGGGGGAAGGAAGTGAGAGATGGTCAGAAACACTGATGCAAGAGAGAAACATGGATGGATTGCCTCTGGTAAGGGCCCTGACCCAGAACCCAATCCACAATCACCCCTGTGTCCTGACCAGGAATAAAACCAGCGTCCCTTTGCTTGGCAGAACATCTTTCAACCAAGACACACAGGTCAGAGCCATCTGTGGGTATTCAAGAAAATATAAGATTTAGCCCTGGCTGGTGTGACTCAGTGGACTGAGTGCCATTCTTAGGAACCAAAGGGTCGCCAGTTGTATTCCCAGTCAGGGTACATTCCTGGGGTGCGGGCCAGGTTCCCAGTTGGGGGCCCAGGAGAGGCAACCACACACTGATGTTTCTCTCCCTCTCTTTCTCCATCCCTTCTCCTCTCTCTAAAAACAAAAAAAAAATCTTAAAAAAAATAAAAGAAAAAGTATATCGTTATGCCCTTGACCTATACTATCCAGTATTTTCAGTAGCCACACAGGTAGCTGGTGGTGACTTGGAACTGGAGGTTGGTGAAGTAGAAATTTGATTGATTGAGTAGAAATCCGAGGCTGGGTGTTACATAGCCTGTATCCCTAAAATCCACTCTTCCTGATTCTTGTTTTTAATGTGTTTGTAAACCATTTTCATTTTTAAATATGTTTGAAGTTGATGTTTGAATTACAGTTGCCACACAATATTAGAGTAGTTTAAAATTGCAGCATAGAAATTAGGTATTCATATACGTCAAGAAGTGATCCCCCTTGATCAGCCTAGTCCCCACCCGGCACCATGCACATTAGCCCAGTATTACCGACTGTGTTCCCTGTGCTTCCCACGCCGACCCTGGGCCTGTTCTGTCACTGCCCATCTGCACTTCCCAATCCCTCCCCCTGCTTTACCTCATGCCCCAAACCCCTCCCATCTGGCAAACATCAGGTTTTTTTAATGTTTTCAACTCTAGTTGCATTCAATATCATTTTGTATTGTACATCAACTGGAACTTAAAAAATTGTTTTAAAAATTAAAGAGCCCTGGATTTGGCTCAGTTGGTTGGAGCGGTTCCTGTATGCCACAAGGTTGCAGGTTCGATTCCCGCCAGGGGGCGCTGGTCAGGCAACCGATGGATGTCTCCTTCCCAACACCTCCTTCCTCCCTGCACAAAATCATGAAAAACATATCCTCAGGGAAGGATTTAAAAAATAAAAATTAAATTTTAAAAAAGGGAAAAAAAGAGATAAAAGAAACAAAAACGGGGAGCGAGGAGTCATTATTCCGAAAGCTTTCTTTCTAAGGCTGAGCCAATGCCATCCAGGGGTCACCTTAGACCCATATCTCTGCGCCCGAATCAGAGTCGGAGGGAGGCTGCGCAGCTGCACAGGGTCCAGGGCTCTGAGCTCGGGCCCCTCCGGGCGCTGCCCCATTGAGCTGCAGTCCCGGTTCCTGCTAAGGTGTCAATGCGTCCTAATGTCAGGACTCTTAGAAAAAAATGCATATATACACATATATTTACAAATATATGTACAGATTTAAATATTTATATATTTACATATAAATATATTATATATGTGCATATATAATTTTAATATAATTTAAACACATAGAGAGAGGAAACAGAAAGCTCTGATGTCAATTTCACTCTGCAATAAGTAGAATATTCTCCATCCTTTGAAATGCCTAGTTCAGGTGTATGTGTGCACAGAATCTGTGATAATTTGTATGCTAATTTTGAAAACAAGCAGCAGTCATGGTCTCTTTTTCCATCCGGAGTCCACACTAAAGGGAAGAAAAGTCCTTAATCAAATCAAATAAGAAAAGAGCTTAATGTAGACAGAATGCCTGTCACGACCAAGGGCCGGTTCCAATGACGACCGTTCCTTGTGTCCATGAAATCTGATGTAATCGGGGATGGGGAAGTTCCCCAGGAAACCCGAGGTGTGAAGTTGAAGACGAGAAAGTGAATGAGTCACGTGGGCCCCTGAGGTGGCCCCAAGGGGTGGGGACAGAGCTGACGGATGATTTCTCTTTCCACAGTGGACATGACCTTGGATGTGGACACGGCCAACAACCACCTCTACATCTCCGAGGACCTGCGGCGAGTCCGCTGCGTGTACGTGGAGCAGAAGCGCAGGGTCTGTCCTGAGAGGTTCAGCACCTCCCTCTGTGTGCTGGGCTCCCCACGGCTCACCTCCGGCCGGCACTACTGGGAGGTGGACGTGGGCACCAGCGAAGAGTGGAACCTGGGTGTCTGCAAGGAGTCTGTTTCTCGGCAGGAGAAGGTCATCCTCTCTTCAGAACGTGGCTTCTGGACCGTGAGTTGCAGGGACAAGGACACCTTCATGGCCAACACCAGGCCGCTGACAGTTCTCATGCTAAGTCCCAGCTTACACCGTGTGGGCATTTTTCTGGACTTTGAAATGGGGACCATTTCCTTTTATGACGTGGGTGATGGCTCCCACATTTTTACATTCCCCCCGATTTCTGTGGCAGAGCCCCTGCGTCCATTTTTTTCCCCTGGAATTCCGGCGAAGGACGGTGGGAGCTTCATGACGCTCTGTCCAGGGTTCAGTCCCAGCCTGGCCGATGCAGCTGGGCAAGGTCACAGGACTCTGAGCACAGCAGGTACAGATGCACCCTGTGTGTGCACAGCCATGGACACCAGCCCCTCAGCTGGTGACCCAGTGCCCTGAAAAACGTGGGACAGCTGTGAATCCCATACAGAAATTATGGGGAGCTTTCACCTCCCATATTAAATCCTGTTATGGTTGTTTTGGGGAGATTTCCTTCTATAATTGTCCAATAAATATGTTTTGAGCATTCACATCAATGGCCAAATGTTTTCCTTTTTATTTTCTAAAAGATCAACTGCATGTGTCAGGGAGGTTGTAGACAAAATAAAAATTAGGATGTGAGCCAACTGACTGAATGGTTTTCTCTGCGATCGGAAACCAGACCTACAGAAACAGTTCAAACAGGGATGTGTCCTAGCCGGGTGGATCAGTTGATTGGAGTGTCCACCCATGCACCAAAATGCCACAGGTCCGATTCCCAGTCAGGACTTGTGCCTAAGGAACATGAGGAAGGCAACCAGACTGAGCTTTCTCTGTCTCAGCAACCGGAGATGTGTGTGTGCCATTTCTCTCAGCAACAGAAAAGCACATTTGTGTCAAGTGCACACAGAATGTTCCAAGACCCTAGAGGAAAGCAGGAGGACTTCAGGAGCAGCTGGATACAGGAGGTTCATGTGCTCAAAAAGAATCCTTATGTTCATTTATAATGTTTGGAGTTAATGAGGCTTCATTAGCTACCAGCTTCGAATGATGAAAACTGAACAGTCAAGGAGAAAGTGTTTCAGGTGCCACAGGGGCAGCTCTGCCACAGTCCCCCCTGGGCCTTTGCCCCTGGTTCCTTCCCCTTCATCATAGCAGGGTTGTGTTGCTTAGCTACCACCAGACATGTCCTTGGAGTAAAACTGGCAGATTCTTGAGGGGGAGGGTTGGATGGGGCTGCAGGTGCACCACATGGACTGATGTGCCTGGTGGCGGACACAGGGTTGGATGTCAGCATCGTGGTGGAGAGAGGACACCTCAGACACTGCGACACTCCCCGCAGGACTCAATCTGGAAGACCCAAGGGGGAGGGCGTCCTAGGGAAACTCCCTTTGGTCCCCAGCCCAATATGGCTGTAAAGCCCCTGCCAGCCGGCAGAGGGCAGAAGGATAGACGTGACCTTCGGGCCATGGAGTGGCTACAACCTTGATCAGGTGCAAGGACCCCCGGGTAGTACAGTGGGGCTGGTGTCCACAGGTATGGGAAGCACAGAGAGCTGCCACAGTGAACAAACAGGAAACTTGGGGAAAGTAAACAGTGGAGACACAAGGCGACAAGAAACCAAAGATAAAATGAGTGGAGAGAGTCCTCGTAGGGCAATAATCACCTGAATGGACATGGACCGAACTCACCAACCAAAAGACACAGAGAAGATGAATAGGTTAGAGCAGAACCCAATGACGCTGCCTGTAGGAGACCTAACTCACATCCAAAGACACACAAACGCACACAGTGAAGAGGTAGATGAAACAATCTCCCTTTAAACTGGGCAGCCCTGGCCCAGAGGCTCAGGGGGGTTGGAGCCTCCTCCAGTACACCAAAGGGCTGAGGGTTCTATTCCTCCTAGGGCTTGGACGAAAGGCAACAGATTCATGTACTTCTCTTACGTCCATGTCTCTCTCTCTCTCTCTCTCTCTCTCTCTCACACACACACACACACACACACACAAATACTTTCTCCCTTCCTCTCTCTCTAAAATCAACAAACATGTCCTCAGGTGAGGATTGAAAAGCAATGAGCAGAGGACAGGGACAGACACTTACCAACAGCTAACATAGGACCTACTGATGGCTTACAGATGGCTAATAGACCTGCAAAAGTACTTAATGAGTCTCTAAGAGACATGCAAATTAAAACCACAATGAAGTATCACTTCCTGTCTGTCAGAAAATCTACCTTCAACAAAGCAACAAACCAGTGCTGGCCAGGATGTGGGGAAAAGGGAACCTCTCGCACTGTTGGTGGGAATTCACACTGGTGCAGTCGCTGTGGAAAACAGTGTGGAGTTCCCTGAAGATAATAAGTATGGAAACACATGTGGACCCAGTGATCCTACTTCTAGTTATTTACCTGAACAAATCCAAAACACTAACCTGAAAGAATATATGCACCCCTCTGTCCATCGCAGCGTTACTTATAATAGCCAAGCTCTGGAAGCAGCCCACATGCCCATCAGTGGGTGAGTGGATAAACAGGCTGTGGTGCATTCAAACCATGGAACACTACGAGGCAGGAAAAGAGAATGAAACCTTGCCATTTGGGACGGCATGGATGGACCTAGAGGGTATTATGCTAAGGGAAATAAGTCAGACGGGAAAAGATAAGAATCCATGATTTCACTCATATGTGGAGCATAAAACAAAAAGCAACGAACAAATTGACAGAGCAAACAAAAAGGCACTCACAGTCACAGCCAGCGCTGCTGTGGTAACCAGAGGGGAAGGAAGTGGCGGGGTGGCGGGGAGAAGAGAGGAGAGGGGGTCACATGAGTGGGGATGGAAAGAGACCAGAGGTCAGGTGCAAAGCATTTTTATTTCTCCGAGAGGGGCCTCAGCTGGACACTGTATAGAAGCCCTAGATGTCCCACCTGCCTGCCTCAGCTTGAACAACCCCTGTACATAAAGTGACAGGTCCATGTGTCCAGTGAGCTGGCCAGGGCAGAAGGACTGGAAGAAACAGTGGACTGTGCCCCTTGCTCCCTGTGGTGTCTCAGAAGGACGACTTTGGACCAGTGTCCTGGTGGGTGGAGCTGGTTTCTAAGGTGTGATTATCAATTGAGATTTCTTACTGTCAATTCAATATTGCAGTGATCGATTTCAATGTTATCTCCCTGAATTTCCCCATCATTGCTTTGTCCTCATCCCAGTGTGTACGACCAGGGAGGCTTCTCCCCACAGTCAGCATCCAGAACATGGGGACAGGCTGGTGCAGTGGGAGACTCCAGCACGAGCTCTATGAGTGATAGAGAGGTATTACAGAGTCCTTTAGGTCACATGGACAGAGGGAGACGCCA
>PVIA01019394.1:0-10610 GCA_004024845.1 Tonatia bakeri | reverse complement strand
CCACATCTGGGTTTAAATCCCTGCGCCAATCTTCCTCTGCAGCCCCATTTCTGACTCCTCCTACAATTGACTACACTTGCCAACACTCTCATACCCTTCCAGCTTTACTGGGCTGCCATCGTGAGTCTGGGCAGGTGTGGCCCCATGTCATGGAGCCAATCTTCTCCAAGCTCCCAAGCAGGCGCTGTAGCTCGGGGAAACTGCCCCCCCCCCTTACCTCTTGGTGGGAAAGTTACTTCCATCCCCCTGGCTCAGAGCACAGCCACAGCTATTTAACGTGTCTATGTAAACAGTTAAAGGTTATAGATATGTTAAATGACCACCCCAGAGGTTAGCTGCAAAGCTGTTGCTATGCAAAACAGCTCTCAAAGGCCCTGCTCCATTTGTCCCTTCCCCCAACCCACACCTGTGGGGGGAAGGGGTGAGGACATCCTAATATTTCCTGAACATCTTGAGTTCTGGACCCCAGTCCAAATTCCTATTTGGGGCCCCCTTCTTGGCTGCACCTTGTTACAGGGACACACTGGAGTGTGGCACGCT
The DNA here is from genome assembly GCA_004024845.1 of Tonatia bakeri. Taxonomy (NCBI): domain Eukaryota; kingdom Metazoa; phylum Chordata; class Mammalia; order Chiroptera; family Phyllostomidae; genus Tonatia; species Tonatia bakeri. Next base: position 10,070 of record PVIA01019394.1, on the reverse strand, counting down.
CTAGGCCTAAAATGCCTGGGCAGTGGGACAGCACAGCAACGCCGCCTGGTGGACATTGCTTGGCCTGCTCAAGTGACCCCTTTCTGGGTTGGGTGGGAGCCCTAGGGATGATGAGGTGAAGAGGCCCTATGGTGCACCCTTCCCAGTCACTGCCCCATCCGGACCCAGCACAAGAGGTCGGGCCTGGTGTCCTTACCGGCTTCATGGTGCCCCCGGCAATGACCACCACCCAGCACTCCTTCACCACCTGGGCAAAAGGCACAGCTGGATTCAGGAGCAAGAATTTGAGGCTGCTCTGACTGAGGCTGCCTGGTGAAAAGACAAATGAGAGACAATTACAAGGGAAGGGGGCAAGTACAGGCCCAACAGACGCGTCTCTGTCGGAGGCAAAGGGGATCTCCCGCTGGGTCCGTGTAGGAGGCGTCAGCGGCAGCACTTTCTCTTTACACCTCGTTTACTGTCCAGGACCACCCTGAGGCCGGGAGTACGACTATCTCCCTTTCACACAAGGATCCTGAGGTTCAGAGACAAAGAAACTGGGCCAGGACACGCAGCTGGTAGGTGATGGATCCAAGACTCAAAGCAAACTCATAACCTTCACCACAAGGCTGCACAGCTTCTCTCTCACCCTCGCCTGAGACTGCCGACCACCTAGCACAGCGGCGTCCCTCCTCACTACCCACCGCCTGCCCAGGCCACAGGAGGCTACCCTGACTCCTCGTCCCGACCCAGAGAGGTGCCGAGCTGGAGGCAGACTCCTTCATGCTCTGGCCTCCCCGCTGCAGGGGGGCTCCTCCTCGGATACCTTGGCGGCTCAGGATGACCCTGCCGTCCTGGTTGGCAGTGGCGAGAGCTGCAAGGAAGCCTTCGATGTGCATCAGCGGGGAAATAGGCCGTAGTGCCATGGCCTCCCGCTCCTCCACAGGGGCCGCGGGAGCTGCACAGAGCAGAAGGAAGAGAGTCTGGGACCACAGACAAGGGCAGAGGGCCACTCTGCAGTTGGGCTAAAGCAGTTCTCTGGGGGAAGACCAGTCCATGTGAGGCAGGAACATTCTCGCCCCAGGCCTCCTGACTCACCTTCGGTCAGTGTGGGCTGCAGACTCTGTAGGAAGTGCTGGAACCCAGCCAGTCTGGGCTGCTCCCTGGGGGGGCACGAGGACTGCTCCCCACCTCTTTGTGAAGCCAAACAGCTGAGCAGGGGTGAGAGCAATGAAGACTAATGAGGGCAGCAGTGCTGAGGAAGACCAGGCTGGATGAGAGGCTTCCATCTCTCCTCCGAGGCACAACCAGCAACCCCCCAACAACCCCCAGCGTCATGGCAGACCCTCTCCACCCCAGCAAGGCTGCGCCACAGTGAGGGCCATGGAGACAGGGCTGCCTCTGTGAGGGTAGCAAGCAGGGTGCTGTCCGACCTCAACGAGGTCCCAAGGGAGGGCGGCCATACTTTCCTGCTGACCATGCTCTTCTTGCAGTAGCACCGCACCTGCAAGACCAAGCCCGCTGCAGGTGCATGGGAACCTTAGGTCGAGAAACAAAAGGACCCCTTTCCAAATCCCAGGGAGCAGGACTCACCACTACCACCTCCCCAAGAGCCTGGAGCCTCCTAAGACCGATGGTGTGTGTAGTCCTCCTTTCTGAGGTCATCCCCCCGCCCCTCACCCCATGTCCCCACACCACCCAGCCCTCGCCCATGGCAGGGTCACTGCCAGGCCTCAGGCATGGCCTCCTTACAAGGAAGTCTACACGGCCCCAACCCTCCCAAAGCTGCTCAGTGATAGCTCTGTCCCCTCCGCTTTCCTTCAACATGACAGCACCTAGGCTGCACCTTGAAGGATTGTTAGTTTAAAAATAAAAAGAAATCCTAGGAGCCAAGGCACAAAAGAGGTAAAGCTTGGAATGTGTTCAGGGGATGCCTGGAGTACAATTCAGTAAGTGTGTGGCTTGGAATGCAAGACAATGACTTTGGAGCCTTTCAAGATTTCTGAAAAGAACAGTGCCTTTCAATTAAGAGTCACTAGTTTGTAGTTTTTAAAAGCCATTAGAAAGTGTAGGGTAAGTGGAGGCAGTCTGACTTCCCTGCCCAGGTGTCTGGGTAACCAAGGGAAGCAGTGTTCTCCCAGCCTTGAGACTGGGCCCGATAAACAGTTCCCATAACATGAAGTGGGCTCACATGTTCAGAATGCTATATAATTTCTGGCATCCTGCCAGCTTTGTTCCTCTCCAGGACTTAAACAGGACTCCCTGCTGGGGGCGATGATGATAGACACATGCAAGAGGACAGGTGCCACGATGGGTGCCATGCTGGGGAGCAGGAGCCATGACAGGAAACACGCAGATAGACACGCAGCTTGCAGCGTGTGTGGCTCACCCACCCACGAATAAAGGCGTGCCAGACATCCCAACGTCTCCATGAATATTTTTCCATCGGCACGAATACTATGACCCTGCCTGGCCTTGAAGGGTGGCAACACAGAAGGGAAACAGAATGAAATGAAATAAGAAGGCGGGAAAGAAGGCAGAGGGAAAAGAGCCGCAGTGAAGTAGGAGCTGCGGAAATGACAAGGTGAGGTAAATGCAGCAGCTATTTCCGGCTGTGGGGCCAGGCAGCTGTTGGGATGTGGGACACAATGGGAGAAAGAGAGCACTCAAAAATGACAGGACTGCCAGCCTGTCTGAGGCGGGTGATGGCAGTAACCATGACCACAATGGGTAAGCCAGGGCAAGCTGGTTTGAAACGCGGTCAGGACAGAAAGCCAGCAGGGTCCTGAGTGTGTGCAGCTGGGTTCACATGCTGCCTCCACCATGCACCGTTTGCGTCCTTACGTGAGGCTCGTGCGTGTCACCCTCCTGAGGTGGCCTCACCCCGCCTCGGTTTCCTTTGCCTGGAATGGTGACGGCACACCCCGCCCTGGAGTCACAGAAGCTGGTGCACAGCCTCAAACACAGTAACTGGTCCAGTCTGGTCAGGTCAGGAAACTGGAATTGCTAAGGTTGCGGGTCCAGCACCAGTGGCTGTGCCCCACCTGGGAGAGTACCGATCATGTGGGCCTGGGGCAGGCCAAGGACTGGGGCTGCAAACTGGAAAGGCCAAGCAAAGGGCCCAGCTGAGCCCTTACTCACCTCAGCCCAAGGGCAGGGGCGGGCTCACAAAATAAACTTCCTGTTCTGCCCAGCATCCCAGGGAAGCACCGTGCCACCCCGTGCCCAGGGAGGACAGAGAAGGCAGAGGGCCCCAGGCCTCCCTACTTCTACTTATCAGGTACAAAAGCAGGTACCATTTTAACCCTAATCTCTGTGAGCCTTAGACCATAGGCTGAGCATTTTTTCTTGCTGACACATTGCTTTTTTTAAGGGTTAATGACATGTGTACACTGTAAATCCTCAGCCTGCAGCTGAGGACTGCTTGAGGACAGAGGAATTTACTTTTCTTTCCTTCCAGTGTTATCCTAGGGTTCTGCCCACGGTGGTGGTAAGGATAAGATGTGATGTGCTAACGTGAACAGGTAAAACCTCTACCTTGAACAGGTTGATGTTGTCGATCTGGCTCTGAAAGAGAAAGTCGTTGATGGTCTTCAGCTCAGTCCCTAAGGGCAAACAAACGAGAGCCTGGGAGACCTGCTCTGAGCCCACAGCTCTGGGCCCCAGAGGGAAGATCAGAACTGGCTCAGACTAGCTCTGGGCCCTGGAGGACCGCCCCCTTACCTGTCTGTGAGAGGCTCTGTGTGTTGGGATTTTGCTTGATGTTCCCTAAAAGAGAATGCAAGCAGGTCAGGATGGCGGTCCCCTACCCTCATCTTCTCACACTCCACATGGACCAGTCAAATAAGGACACTCGTGTTTGAGCAGGGTTTCTGCAGTTTTTAGAACCCAGAGCACAGGAGGTCCCAGGAAGCCTCAAAGTCTGACCCACATGTGATCTCATTCCTTTCACACCTCCTCCGAGGAGGCAGGGACCGAGAGACAGGCCCACTGCACGCAGGTGCCAGCGGGACGTGCCCAGGCTGCACTGGGACAGGGGCAAGGCACAGATGGAAGTGAAGAGCAGCAACACGACACAAAAGCCCGCAGAGCAAACCAGCTGGCATTCTTGACTTCCGCTCCTACGGAAGCCTGCAGAGGGATCACCGAGGAAGGACAAGGCTGTTGCACAGAATGTGGGAGAGTCCCGTGGCCCCTGGAGCCGGCAGATTCTAGGTCCTCTCACTGGACTCAGGAACCAGACGTAGGTCACTTCTCTGGTCTCAGCTTTGCTTTCCTCCTCTGTCTCCGAGGGTTAATGCGCCTGCACTGTTTCCTCACTGGCGCCCTCCACACTATCGCTATTGCATGAAGTGCTGTATGCTTTTACGACATTATTATTACCACCGCAGAACGGTGGCAAATAAGCTAAGGTTCCAAAAAAAAGATCTAAGTCAGACAATTCAACTAGGCTCTGTAAAATAAGAATTTTCTTAATGAATGGCCCAGACCATCTGAGGACACGAAAAACCCAGATGCCCTGACGGCACACAGGGAACTGGGCCAGCCCGCTGAGCAGGCTGCACTTGGGCGGGCCTGGGGCTCCTTACCACCCAGCACAGTCACAAACTTCTCCAACAGGTACAGGATCTGCTTGATGTACATCAGGTTCTTGACCTTCAAACGCTTCCTGAGGACAAACCAGTGGACAGCGAGCAGGGTTACTCCAACAGGAATTCCCTTTTAGGTGCCCCGAGCTGAGGCCTTTCTGTCTGGTGTCTTTCAAACTGAGTCACAAGCTACAGACACCCTCCTAGAAAAAGAGGCCACAGGACACGTAGAGCCATCCCAGGCTGAACCTGGGTGGAGATGGAGATGGCAACCTCAGTGCTTCAGCTCAGGGGCCCACTTAGGGGTGCTGAGGCTCAGCGGGATTTTCCCTTTGCCCACAGGCGGTGGTGTCTCACCTGTATCGTTCCATGTACCAGAGCAACTGGGAATGTGCCCGGCAGAGCTGGGGAGAGAAGAAATGGGCGTGAAGGCAGGCCAGGCTCTGGGCCAGCGGCCTAGGGCTGTGCCAGAGACATTTAGACTGTGCCCAGGAAATGCCAGCCCAGGACACACAGGAGGCAATCAGGGGAGGTGGGAGGGGCTGGGAACAGACGAAGCTATGGGTTTCAAAGGCCCTGAGGCTGGTGGGACCTGAGAGGAAGGGAAAGGAAAGTATGTTCTGCTGCAGTGTCCACTTTGTGCCAGGGCCAAAAGCAAGAGGCTGAATCTCCCAGGTATTGAAGCTCCCTACTAGTTTTTACTGGGTTGGGAAAGGTATTAAAACACATATTGTATTCTAAGAATGATGGCTCAAGTTAACCGTCATGTCCTAGCCTAAGGTCAACCCAGGCACAGGTCAGCAGATATGGTGGGGTGTCATGTGGGACTCAGGATCAGAAACCAGTGAGTGGTCAAATCCTAGCTCCCCACTACTAGCTGTGTGGCCTTAGGCACTGCTTAACCCTTTCCGCGTCTCCGAGTTCTCACTGGACAATGCAAATGCCAGCCCAATGCAGAGTAGGTATGGCACATACTAGGTAATAAACAAATAGCGGTTTTCAGAAGTATTGAGCATTCCTCAATTAAATCCCCTCAAAGCAATAGCAATAACAATAACATCCAACCACATGCAAACTCTGCTTCTAGAGGGCCCAGGTGCTCTTCTTGGGGGGCCTGTGCATGGATTTTCTCACAAAGTCACTTGCTCTGATCTCCAGTGCTGGGACAGCAGCTTGAAAAATGCAGGAAACATACAGGGAGGAGCTGAATTGACTGTCTTCACGGTGAGGACTGGAGGGGCAGGGGCTGGGCATCTCTCTCCTGGGATAGAAAGACACCTTTGTTCCTCTGTTGGGCCTTCCACCTGCCCAGCAAGCACAGGTGGGTGCCAAATCTGAGCTCTGCTCCACCCCCTTTCATCAGCTTTTCCACACAAGTGGCCTGCCTCGGCTCATGCTACAGGCTTTGCTAACATCTCTCAAAAGTTCACAAACCCCAGACAAACAGCAAATGGCCTTGGTGTGCCCTGTACCTCGTGCTAAGCGGCTCTAAAACCAACACAAATGGTGAGTATCTTCAACTTGCCCTAAACCCCCATCAGGTGACCCCAAGCCTGGTATAAGCTGCAAACAGTGTTGGCTTGGAAAGTAAGTTCCAATAAGCAGCCACAAACACAGTGAAAGTAGCAGCCAGCCTTGACTCACAGCATGGCCTCTCCCAAGAGTCTCAAGGCCAGTGGCAACCAACCACAGATCACTTGGTAGCTCCCAACAGGTGGCCCACTGGGCATACATGGCAGCTTGCCTTGGGCAGCACTGTAGCCCCTCCCAAGAGGCTTCAAACCAATGCACCTGATGGCCAGCTTCAGACCAACCAAAGTAGCATCCAACCACCCTAAGGGTAAACCTGGCTGGCACCAGAGCCTCACTAAAGTGACTCTTGCCTTTCCCTGCACAACAGCTGCCTGCTAAAGTCACAGACAGTCCTCACAGCCAGTCAGCCTGAGAGTCAGTCCACCCACTGATATGCTAATAGCATTCGAGGCTCAGCTGTAACAGGGGGGCACACATGACCCATACAAGGACACTCTTAGAGCACCCAGCTCAGGTGAACAAGGAAACTGCGCCACTGGGCCTCACAGGACACCAACTACAGAAGGCCACTCTGCCAAGACTGGAGACATAGCAGATCAACCTAATACCTAGAAACAAACACAAGGAGGCAGCAAAAGTGAAGAAACAAAGAAACATGCCCCAAATGAAAGAACAGGAAACAACTACAAAACAAAAGGAATGAAATAAAATGGAAACAAGCAATCTACCAGATATAGAGTTCAAAACACTGGTTGTAGGGATGCTCAATGAAATTAGGGGAAGAATAGGGGAACTCAGTGAGAACTGCTACAAACAGACAGAAACCATTGAAAAAAGAGAAGTGAAGACTGCAATAACTGCAATGAAGAATATGTAAGAGGGAATCAGCAGCAGATTAGAGGAATCAGAGGGTTATGACGGAGGGTTACATACCCTCAAAAACCACCTTAACATCCCATCTCGAGCCACCATTTCCACAAGGGGAAGAAAGGGTAGGTAAGGGATTTGGAAAAAAGTTTTGATTGACACAAGTTACAGTTCACAGCGATTTTCCTAGTACTTCCTTATCTGTTGATCAACAATTCTTCATCTGTGTCATAAGCCTTCCCTCCCTGGAACACAAATGCTCAGATACCATCTCCATCACTTGCAGACCCCCTGGGACACAGAGGTTGAACTGTTGTCAACCTCCTGGAATCACTTAGGTCATGCATTCCAGTTCCTGGTATAACAGATTTCCACATGCATTAATCACTTAAGCCTCTCACCTACACCTAAAGCTAAATTCTTTAACCTTTGAGTTCTCTATCCGAAGTATAGACAATAATCCACTCTACCAATTTAAAGACCTCTGATTTAAATGTTAATCTGATCCAAAAACACCATCACAGAAACATCTAAGATAATATTTACCAAATAACTGGGCACCATGACAAGTTCACACATAAAATTAATCATCATACCTAAGCAGTAACTACAGCCATTTATTAAGCACCTAGTATATACCTAGTATATGGCACTATTTTGTTCAATTCTGTAGAGCCGATAAAGTAAGTTTAAATATTCTTATTTTTATATATGAGGAAACCAAATTTCAGAAAGATTTTATCGACCTCTTCATAAAATTTAGAAGCAATCAAAATCACTCTGATCACTACTAACATCAGATAATAAAATTAGTCAATTTGACCAGAGTGGAAACCAGTTCCTGGGCGTTCCATACCTTTCAAGGTTTCAGAGCCATGTTCTAATAGCCTACCTGTCTCATGACTTTGGAGACAGAATTAATGCCTTCTTACTATGCCAGACAAACAGCTAAGCACTTTATATTCATTATCTCCTTTAATCCTTAGAGCAATTTTGAAGAATTAAGTAAATCCATCAGAATTGGTTTGGGCAGTGACAGAACCTGCAACAGTTGTTAAGATAGATACAATTTTATCTCTACCCCAATCCCCCAGATAAAGTCTGCAGGGAAAGCTCTCCAACCTGGTAAACAGCTCTATTCTCATACCTGACCTAGCTTCTTTCCATCTTTTGGCTCTGATCTCTTCAACATATCACTTCCTTCTGAAGGTCCAAGACAGATGCTTAGTTCCAACAGTCATGTCTACATCCTAGTCACCAAGAAAACAGGAGGGACAGCCATGGATGTGCCCCAGCCCTCCAAGGACCCATCTTAGAAGCTGCATGAGCACTGTCCCTTATACCCACTTGTTCAGAGCCTAGTGATATGGCCACAGCTAGCAGTGAGAGGGGATGGCAAACATATTCTTTATTCTGGGCCAATAATTGCACAATTTTAAAAAAAGGAAAAAGGGGAGAATGGATATTGGAGGACGACACCACAGGAGGTATGATATTTAACACCATTTTGTAGATGAAACCCAAGCCCTGGGAAAGGAAGCACAGAGCATGAAGTAGTACAGTATAAAGAACTGGTCAGTGGTGTTATGTGGTGGAGGGAGCAAGGGTTCAAATCTAAGTTTTAGAATGATTTTCAAAAATAAAATAGATTCAAAGTTATCTCAACAATAATGTCATTTCACGGCAGTCTGATGTGCCTTCTTGAGTGACAGAGGGTTAGAGTTAGTGCTGTTTCACTGCATGCGACCCTAAGCCTGCCTTTCAGGCTCTAAACCGAAATCTGAATACTCCACGGGAATGTGTCAGGAGGCATGGGGATTCCGTGCAAGCCGTGCAGAGGTGGGGAGAAAAGATGGAAAACTAGGTACTATGTGGTTCTCCCATCCTACTCCTCCCTTTTGTCATTTGACACTTTGCCTGAAGATTCAAGGAAATGCATCCAGAGTGGTTGCTGTCACTCAGGTTTATTTCCTGGCCCCCCAACTAGGATGGAAGCTACTTTGTTTTAGGATAAGAAAATAAATTTTATTTACAAATGTTATTGATCACCAACAATCAATCACCTAGGGGAGATAAAGACAAGGAACATACCGCATCTTCTAAGACCAAAACTGCCTCTTTGGGTTGCCATCCAGTCGGACGGAAGGTGGGAGAGACTCCGGTGGAGTCAGGCGTTGATATCTGGGTAAACAACTGGGAAAGGCTCTGGTGCCAAGTTCTCAGTGTTCACAGTCAGTCAGGAGCAATTTTTAAAATTTTTGTGTTTATGTATGATTTGATCATCATTGTTTATAACAGTGAATAATCTCAAGCAACCTAGGGTAAAATGGTTGGGGAAGATGAGGGAAAATCTCACTTTGTTAAAAGAGAAGGGGAAACAAGAAAGAAGGGGATGAGAGGGGCCTCAAGAGATGGAAAATTTTAGTTTAGGGTAAATAGTTATAAGCCTAGTAAGTAATGCATATGTTAAAGCTTTTGTTTCAGAAACTACAGATAAAGCCCTTGGCTCCTGGGAGAGACAGCCAACCACCTGGGGACAAGTGGAGGCATCCAGGCCTTTGTGTTCCAGGGAGAGACAGAGGACCACCCGAACACCCGCCCCTGGGAACAGCTAACTGTCCAGGGCAAGAATACTGCAGTTTGTTAATCTAACTTTCCCTGAATTTCAAAATCCCTCACCATGTTACAGAACACAAGGGGGGGCCAGGAGGGTGGCGAGGGCAATATACTATTACCTGAAAGGAACCCCCCAGGTTCGTTATGTCCTCCACCAGAAAGACGTCTCTCAATGCCAGAGATTCGTGAAAAAGGAAATGTTTATTTAATGCTGTACGGACTTAAAGTAGTGACCTAATATCTTCATCAAAATCCCAAAGTCCCTTAAAACACCCACAAACACACACAGTCCTTCCTTCCCCCTTTGCCCAGTCTGGGGTACCGTATCTCAGGAAAAGAAATAGAAGTCCATGGCTCAGGCAGCCCCTGATTCTTCCCAGTAATCTGTCTCGGCTGGTAGGCCTCCCTCGGTTCCCGGCACCATCAGCTGTGTCGCCGGGATCTCTGCTAAAGCTGGGTGGTGGTTCCCCCTTCTAAAGCTGTGGG
>PVIA01019393.1:0-10616 GCA_004024845.1 Tonatia bakeri | reverse complement strand
CCTACTCCTGGTCTGTGAGGAAGTCTTGGCCTGAGTGATTTTTAAAGGCTCCAGGAAGAGAGCCATTGGCACAATGGGTAAAACAGCAGAGTTTAAGTCAGATGGCCCTGGAATCCTGTGGACCCTGGCACTACCTTGTGATTGGCCTCAGGCATATTTCTGAGCCTCTCTGGTCTTCCCATCTGCGAAAGGAGTGTGAGTGATACCTGCACTGTGGTACAGTGAGAGCATTGGACACAGAGCATGCACACTGCCTGGCAGAATTCCTGGTGCTCACTATGTTGCAGGTACTGGCTGTTATTCAAACAAAACAGAAGAAAGCAAATGAACACAGCCTGAGAGAGCCTGACAGAGACCATGAGCTCACCCAAGTGAGTTTTCATGGCTCTGAAAGTGTTGGGTTTGTAGGTATTTGGCTGAACTGTATCATGTTGATATGGTATCTCTGGCTATCTTATATTACTCAGGATTTCTAATTAGCAACTATACAGGACTTTGAGTAAAGGGAAAATCAAGTATTTCTTAACTGTAGCCTGCTTGACTGACATAAAGCCCTCAAAATACTTACGAGTTTATGAAGAAAGGAATCCTAAACGAGTGGGGAGAATTCATAATGGGAAAAATTTGAGAATGGTTTCCTTGAAGTTTGCCTTTTTTATGATTGAGTTTGGAGTATGCTAGCTCTCTAAAGACCAGAGACATAAGTGCTATCATATGGAATTGTATAAATCTTTGCCCAATTGTTCCTTTGCACACCTGTAGATGCAGCTGTTGTTGTGGGTATTTCTTTTATCCAACCAAGTGGCACGGACTTTAATAACAGATGTCTGATTGGTGGGTGGGAGGCCAGCATTTGAAAATCTTCCCAACATGAAAAATTGTGTGGCAGGTTTGTTAGAACCCTGTAATTGTTTAAACAGGATAGGAGTAAGGAAAGAAATGGTATGCAGGGAAAGAGTCAGTTCTCTTCATCAGCTCTTAGTCTAATAAGAAGGAAATTTTCCCATCTTAATTCAAACCTAAAGGAACATGTTTCTGCTCTAGTAGCCAGTCACATAGAAGTTATCAGCAGAGCTCTCGTAGCCAGATTGTTTGGGTTCAAATCCCAACCCTACTTGTTATTAGCTGTCTAACTATGGGGATATTCTTTAGCCCTCTTTGCCTCAGTTTCCCCATCTGTAGAACAGTCATAATTGTACTTGTTTCATGGGGTTCTTGTGAGATACAGGTTAACACATGCTTAGACCAGTACCCATAAGCACTATACAAGTGTTCGTATTATTACTTCATTAGGATCATTGAATTTGTAAATTGTGCTAGAAATCTGGAATTCTTTAGAATTTGAACACTTTCTTCTAAATATGGGTAAACATAGGTAATATGACGTGGTCAAGATCAAATGACACAGCCAGTTCAAGCCAGACCAAGTAAATGAGGCTCTAAGTATGGAATTTGAGGTGAAAGTTCTGGCCCAGTGTTCCTCCCACCACACCATGTGGCAGTGTTGCTGTGATGGAAAAGTACTGGACCAGAAAAGAAGTAGACACACCTCTTACCTCAGAAATGTCCACAAACACCTAGAGGCATCCACAAGGCAATTCCTGGGACCCCTGGGCCCATTCTGTCTAAAGGAGGACCTAGAACATCAAAAGGGTGCACCTAGTGGCACTGTCAAAGGTCTTGCTTTGCCTGAGACTCTCGGTTCATTTCATTAACACAAAGAGGAGCCGCACGTCTAGGGCACACATAAAATAAGGCAAAATTTACATACTGTTAGCGATAAAGGGAGCAATTATAGTTCTACCAGAGTATAGAGGTGAGTAGAAAATAGAGGTGCACCCACAAATCCCTAAGAAAAGTCTCACTGGCTTTGGAGAAGAAGCAGTGCATGATTGTCCTTCTCTGTTGAAAACGGGTGAAGGAGAAGCCACATGATGCTAGGTAACAAAATGCGGGCTCTGAGTTTAGAGATACCTGGCTCCAAATGACTATTACTTACAAAATGGTGACCATGAGCAGATAACATAATCTCTCCGATCTGTAAACTGTGGACTACACCTACCTCCAAGGGCTCTGAGAGGGTTAATGGGGTTTCCTGGTGGGTAGCAAAAAATCCCTATGATAGGGGGCTGAAGACTTGGAAAATTTTAACTTAAGGTAAATAGCCATAAATCTAGCAGGTAATGTGTATGTTAAGCTTTTGTTTCAGAAACTACACATAAGGCCCATCCTGGCTCCTGAGAAAAGCAGCTGATGTCCTTCCTGGGGCACTGGCCAGAGATTACCACCTGGGGACATGTTGGAAGCATCTGGGCCTTTTGCGTGACACCCCCCCCCCCGCCCCCACCACTCCTTGGGAACAGCTGACTGCTGAGAACTGGAAGGCTGCAGCTTCCCTCACCTAATCCTCCCTGAATTTCAAAGCCCTCACCGCACCTTGCTTGTTCTCCCCCATCCCCTTATAAAAGATCTGGCCAGGAAAGAGAAGGCAAGATGGTTTGTTAGGGTATGAACCCACCATCTTCTTGGATCACCGGCCATTTGAATAAAACACCCATAAAAGATTCAATTGCTGTCATTGCTTATTAGATTTAGTAGTAACAGGCAGCCCAAACGCCAGTGTCTTTTCTGGTTACACCTATTCCATCCACATCTGACCTGTCTGCAGGGAAATATGATTAGAGATGATTGTCAGGGGGGTGTGTGTGTGTGTGTGTGTGTGCGCATAATCTATTATTTTCTAAAGTCAAGCAACTAATAGCAGCTGTTGAGGATTTGCATGTAGCAAACATTATTCACTCAACTATTTCAAACAACTCTAGGAGACCAGGCACTATGATTTTATTTTATACATGAGAAAGTTATGTCACATAGAGTTCAAGTAGTTTGTCTCAGTTCACATGTATAGATACCAATACTAGACCCAGTATTCAAATCGAGGCACTTCGGGTTCCGAGGGGAGGGGCCAACCCTCCACCACACTGCCTCTCCAGTGTCAGAGCAGTTCTCCTGGGTTGTTGAGGATCAGGAAACCTGAAGCTTGTGAAATGTTGGTGTAGACCTGAGCACAGAGTGCAATCATGGTAGATGTTACACTGTCACCATTGGAATTTCCCAAACCAATGAATATGAATATGAATATGAATATGAATATGAATATGAATATGAATATGGTTGCCTTTGAGAGAGAAGTAACCTGGCCACCTTCCTTTGGCTCTGGTCCCCCTTGGAACCCATAGCCCATAGAAAGGATTCTAACTACAGTCCCAGGGAAGGAAACACAAGGGTAGTATTGACCATGATGACATTGCTGAATCTGATAGCTCATTTGCCGTGTTCTCTCTTATCTGGGACTTTCAATTATATGTGTCTAATTAAAGTAAATAAACAAACTGACTTTTTATTTTTTAAAAATTTATTGTGACTTATAAAAAGCGAAATGCAGAATACAAGTAACTGAGATGGCAGTTTCAGGGTTTGTGAAATAGAAAGCTTTGAGGCAGTTCTCTGGACAAGGAACACTAAGGAGTGGGACTAGGAGCTGCGTGCTGTCTGTACTCAGAAGGCATGATCATGTGGGTTTGCTAGAGGAGCTGATCGAGATTATGGGAAGGGAGGTGCTAAAGGGCACCCCTGGGAACTGCACCTGAGTCATGCCCAAATTGATTGTTGTTAGAGAGAGAAATTGTCTTTGCCCAGTGGTTTGAAGACCACTATGCAATAATAACATGATAGAAAAATGCATGTGAATTGAAATAATCCAAACCCAGAAAGGAAGTTCAGCTAGATCCTCAGCAGACACGTCCAGGGAAAAGAAGTGAAGAAAAATTGTGCCACCATTGGTTATGAACTCTTTCCATGGCCACAGACTGCTGTTCTCCTGAACAGACAAAAGGAAATGATGGCAAAGTAGACCAGGCTCTTGAGGAGGAGGAGGAGGTAGGTGTAGTAGGCGGAGGTACTGGTGAGCTGCAACTGCAGTAAATCTAGGAGAAGTCATTTAATTAGTTCCATCTGTTCTTTTGAAAGGATAGGAAATATTAATGGGAGGGGTCGTAATCATTTAGTTTATGACCTACATTGAGGTGACACCTCCACACCACCAAACCCCCAAATACACAAACATCTGTTACCACCACCACCAAAAACAACAAGACAACTTACAATGTAGCTTGCAGGTCATGTCACTTACAGCAGTCCAAATATTAAAAACTAAAATTGTGTTTTTAATGAGAGAGTCCAATGAAGAAATATAATTTGTGGTAAATAACATTTGTCATTTCTTCACCACTACTCCATTTCTAATTAATAATGAAAGTTAATTAATGTTATTCATTAACCACTAACCAAATCCCAAACACTCTGTGAGCTTTTATTAGACTTTAATCTTATATAATTTTTATAGTAACCTATGAAATTATTTTAGTTCCCATTATAAAAATAAAAGGGAGCCACACAGAGAAGAAATTTGCCTGATGTTATGCATTTAGTAAGTGCCAGAATCCAGATTTCAATCTCAGCAACACGACTTCACAGAACACATTTTTAGTCCCTCTATAATTGTATATCTCCAACTGCAATGAATAATACCCTGACATCAAAGGCTTAAGGGTTAATGTTAAATAGGGTTGCTGATTTAGAAGCATCTGAGTCATTGCATGTGCATGCAGTATGATTCCTAGTAAGGGTACAGTCCTCGAACATATGGTGGTGGTCACCAGCAGGTGGCTGCAGGATTTAGCAGAGGACATTATGTTAATGGGAAGAAAGTGGTTAATCCAAATGCTCTGAAACTTTAAGACATCACAGCTCTCTCACCTGTCTCTCCTGAGTATCCTTCATTGTGGCTATGACAGTGTAGGGTAATTATGCTTAATACCTTTTAAGTTTTGCCAGAAATACATGATGTCATGAAATAATTGATGGTAGTGTGGTGGGCCTGACTGCTACTCAATAAACCACAAGGCCAAGTCCTTTCCTGTGGAAATTTCCCTTTGACAGCTTTATCTGCATAGTGTCAGAACTCCAGAATCATTAGTACTTGGTATGGAAAGGGACCTCAAGAGCTGATGTGCTCAGAAGTCCTTTGTGTTCACCAGGTAAGGTGTTAGCTGAGGTCCACAGCCCCCTTGATGTTAGAAATGGAGGAGAGCTCAGGAGAGCTAAAACCAATGCTTCTAGGGGCTTTCCTTGTACACATGTAGGGAGAAAAGGCCAGAAAATTGTACATATTCTATGCCAGCTAAATGAGTTGCCTTATGCTGGACATTCCACATATGTGACCTTATCTCCACAATAACTGGGTTTGGTGTAATTATTCCTGGTTGGCAGGTGAGTAAAGTATTTCAGAAAATGTGAGTACTCATATTCATGTCACTAATAAATAATTAAAAGAACTAGGGTTGAAGCCCAGTCCATGGTACTGGGAAGCCAGGCACTGTCCCCAACCACCATCCCTGCCATGCATCCATTGTGTCTCAGGGTCTTAGCTTTGGGCTTTCTTGCTCTGTGACTTGACTCTCAGAGGAAGAATAGAGAACTGAGTAAGTGTATGAGCTCTTGACTCTGATGGCCTGGGTTAAAACTGCAGATCTTGCTACTTGGCTTGGTGTAAGGGAGGTCATTTTATCTCATTGCTCTCATCTGTGAAGTGGGAAAACACATTGTACACTCTACAGTATTTAAAGAATTAAATAGGTCATTTCAGGTTGTTACTACTAGCAAGGACCAAAGACAAAAAAACCTAAAAGCAACTTGATATCACATGTTCCCTAGTCATTAGAAACAAAAGCCATACAAATGAATAAAATCAGTGTTGAGATAATCGGGAGCATATCACGGCACCCTCTAATTCACTGTCATCTCATGCCAAAAGCCAGCATTCATTATGTTAAGATGACTACTAGGAAAGGATGGATTGGCTTAAAATAGCACTTGGTCTATTCTGCAAAATCCAGCCATTCTCATTATGCCATGTTAAGCTGTAGAAGTTCAAAACTTATGTTGATCAGGAGGGAAAAATGCAATAGCATTACATAAAGGCAAATAAATATATGCAGAAACTTACCACTTTTATCTTTCAGGCAATCATCTACTGTAGGATTAATACCAGCAACCTCTACAAGAAATGAGAGCAACTATTAATGATTTGTTTGTAATCATTACTTGACAGCTTGTGTCTGTGTGTGGATAGACAGACACATAGATGATAGATAGACAGATTATAGATAGATACATAGATACATAGATATATACATAGATCAATAGATGATAGGTAGGCAGATAGGTAGAGATATAGATATAGATTAGATATAAATATACATATAGATGATATAGATATAGATAGATATAGATAGAATTTGCCCACAGAGAGGAGAGAACCATTAAAAATATGAGTTCCCCCATTCTAGGAACAGATGCTCAGACTCCATGTAATTCAGTGAACTGAATTCACATATTGTGTTTCTGCACATGAAGATGCTGCTCATGAAGGATACATTCTTTCTTTTAATCGTAACAGGAGCATACTATACAAGACTACCTGTTTCCTCCTGCATTCATTCCCCCTAGCACAGTGCCCACCACAAAGCAGCTGTTCAATAAATACTTGCTGAATGGAAAAAATAAACAGAAGAAGGAGCTGCTCTGCAGTCTTCAGCACACACTGCTGACATGAACACTTGCTACTCAAATGAATTTATTTAATCATAGAATCCATAACAGAATCTTACATATTTGAAATAGTCTTGTTTAAGAAAATTTCCCATCTAAGCCATACCTTTCCCAAGCATGCATATCCCCAGTAGTAATTTTCTGGAGCTGTGGTCTTTGTGGACATGACAACAATACGAATGAAAGCTAATGTCTGTTGAGTGACTATTACTATGTGGCATAGTGCATGTTAAATGTTTCAGATGTATTATCTCATTTAATCTTTCAGTAACACTGAAGTGAGGTGTATTTTGGACTCCAAATTACAGACAAGAAAATGAGGTGCAGAGAGTGCCCATAACTTGCTGAGAGTCATACCAGTGACGGCAGAGCCAGCATTCAAAGGACCGTAATGGGAGAGTAATTGGAAGAGAACATGTGGAAAGTACCCTGCACAACAATCCATGGAAATTGAAAATAATCCATAGAGACAACATAATTCCAAAATAGTGGACAGTAAAACATCATCTCTTCCAGATATCTTAATTATACTTAGTAAATGACCATTTTATTTCAGGAACTCTGCATTTCAGTGAAATACTATCCAGGAATAAAAAGATAAACCAAGTCACATTTATAGTTCTCTGAATACAGAAAACCTGAGATGAAAGTTCTATTTATTTACAATGTTTTTTTAAAAGGCAAATGTACATACAAAGACAAAATTTCTTTAAAAGTTCATCGACTGTTGGAGGAAAACGGTCGCAATGGTTGCTTTAGTTTATCATTTTCTACTAAATGTGTTCTTGGCCATATGGATACAATCCCAGTATGTAATTCTATGGGCTCATGACATCTCGTCTTGGTGTGCACTAAAGAAACGGGTGTGAGGTATATAGGCTTTGGAGTAAATCCTAAGATTGAAAATGTTAGTATAATCATGTTTAGATGTTAAAATAGCTTCAAAAATGCACTTTACTGCCTCTTAAAATTCTCTTATTTTTCTTAGAGTGACTTTATTCACTAAAAGATAAATAAATCATGTCACTGCCATGTATTGCTTGACATAAAAACAATAAATGATCAATTTTTCATAATAAAATCTGTGGGTGTAACCTAATACTTTTTCCTAATCTGGTCAAAAACTTGAACCATTTAGTTTTGTGTCTCTTCAAAAGCATTTCATTGATTTGTGCTTCCATGTTATAGTTTTGGCTTTTGTCAAAAAACAACAACAAACTTCCAAGCAACAGCATTAGAAATTTGCCATAGAAAGACATTAACAGAAATGCCCTCGTTAGCTTTGTTCCATGTTTCAGAAATTAAGTGCCAAGTAAACACCTTAGAAACTGGACCTCCTCTCCTTTAAGATAGTCACCCCTGATCACTAGAAAAATGAAAGCATAATAGAACACTTAAGCCCAGTGATTATATTATACTTGTTTTGCATATTTGCTCTGTTTCTTAGCTGTAGAAACAGAAAAATTAGGGCTGTTTTGGCAATTTTTAGTTTTAGGAAAGGATATAAATAAATACTTATATATGAATAAATACATTCATGTTATATTTTTGAAAGGAAGTATTTTCGCTGACATAATTTCATTTGCTCTTCAGCACAGCCCAGGAGATAACCTAAGCCAGGGTTCAAACCTGATTTGATTACTGGGGAAAACTCAGGACTGAGAAGGAAAAGTTTACATCCAAAATTCCAACTGGTAAACCACAAAGGTCTTAGCACACCTTGTTATGGGCTTGTTCCCCACTGCTTAAAAGGCCTTGTTAACCACCGGGAACAGCACCAACTGATTCCTTCCTATGGGCATTCTGGGGCCTTTGGTCTGATTTGTTAATAGGACTTTAAGTTCTAGGAACTGGAAAGAATTATTCTAAGTGAAATAAGCCAGGTGGTGAAAGACAAATACCATATGATTTCACCTTTAACAGGAACCTAAAAAACAAAAAAACAAACAAACAAAATATAACCAAAGACACTGAAATAGAGAACAGGCTGACAGTGACCAGAGGGGAGAGAGGAGGGAATTTCAGGTGAAAAGAGGAAGAGTTTATAGGAACAAGTATAAAGGACACATGGACAAAAAGTACAAGGGGTGAAAATGAGAGGGAGGTGGGGAGGGATGGGGTAGGTGGGCTGGGATGGGAGTAAAAATTGTTTTGAACAATTAAAATAAATTTTTTAAAAAGGGGGGAAAAGACTTTAAGTTCTGAGTCTAAGGAGTTCCCAGACCACTGCTGGGGTTAGATAGAGCACATTCAGCGCTCTGCCCACACTGTCCAAATATGTATGAAAACTGAATCAACGACCCTCCTTTGGGACAAGATGCCTGAGTCTTGAGTGGCCCTGAATGTTTAGGGAAAGAGGATATTCTCTTCACTGTGTGCATCCTTCTCGGGACAGTAACTCATCCTAGTGTATTCATCCACAGGCTTCCTGGTCTGACTCACTATTACCGCATTGCATGAGGGTTTCCAGTAGCAAGAAATACGTGCTCATTATGTAGGACGGAAATCTGTTTCTACATGTCAGCATCACCCAATCTTTAATTATGAAATTTACCTACTGTGGTGTATGTAGTACAAACCTGAAAAACCTAGGACCACACAAAAACTGCAGGGCTCAAGTATCCTGTTTTTGTTGAACCTTGATCTGACTCCCTCAGAAGGATACCACCTGTTGCCTAACAATTCATTGATTATACTTTGAGTAGAGCAACACTGAAGTGATTGTGACTTTGTTTGCTGAGGAGAAAATTCCTGAAAGATATATAATTCTTCTTATTTTCTGGTCAAGTAAGGTCATCAAAAGAGGAATCTGCCCTGGCTGGTGTGGCTCCGTGTACTGAGTGCCAGCCTGCAAACTGAAGGGTTGCCAGCTCTATTCCCATTCCGGGCACATGCCTGGGTTGTGGGCCAGGTCCCCAGCAGGGAGCACGCCACGGGCAACTACACATTGATTTTTCTCTCTTACTCCCTCCCTTCCCCTCTCTAAAAATAAATAAAGAAAACATTTTTAAGTGAAATCTCTTTTTGAGCATTTATTATGTGATAAATTGCTAGGTGCTTTCATGTATGTTGCTTCATTTAAACCACACAGCAACCCTAAAAATCATCATGTGATTTTAATATTTGGATGATAAATCTGAGGCTGAAAGGAGTAAAATTACCTAATTTCTTACCTTTTAATGTTCCAAAGCCTGTACTATTTTAATTCTGTGGGGAAATAACAGGATATTTTGCTACTATTAATTGTAGCAATGTTTAAGAAAGATTTGTATATACCTTTTTTTATTAATACTTGACAGACACTCGGGGCAGTCACTCTGGGAACAGAAGTGTTCTGGGAGGTGATGTGTGTATGCACATACCTTTATTTATTGAAGGAAAAAGAATCTCTTGATCAATTCCTCTTTTATTATTCTCGTGTTTGACGATGCATTTGTGTTCTTTATCCATTGACTTTGCAGTCACGGTCAGCCAGCTGAATTTCATGTACGTGTCCTTAGTCTTCATGGTATTTCCCTGCTGGGATGCCAGAATTGCATTGCCATCCTTTTCCTTCCAATATACCTTAATAACATCGGGGAAAAATTTCTCAAGGAGACAAAGATATGTCCCAGCTTTATGAAGATTTATTTCCTCAACTGAAGGAAGAAAGATCGTGGGCTTAGGAGCAATATCTGATGAATCAAGGCTTCTCTCTGTGGGGTGAAACAGAGCAGTAATTAAGTATTAAAGAAACATAGGACTGTGTGGTGTGAAACAACCTGGCATATAGTAAAAGGAAAAAAAGCTACCATTGAATTAGTGCTTATAATGGCTTTTCATCCACGATATATTGTGATGTATTTATTATCGTTCTTATTTTCAGAGGAAAAGAGGTTATGTAACTCCCCCAAAGCCATAGCTATTAAATGACACAGCCTGAATTACATCTTGACCTTTGTTAT
>PVIA01019392.1:0-10614 GCA_004024845.1 Tonatia bakeri | reverse complement strand
GGTGTCCCATGTCACCCGCAAGCCTGTGCCCAGGGACTGAACTCAGAATCCATTTTGTTTGATTGTCTGCTGATGATACTAGTTATAACAATGTTATACTCATTCTTTGGGTTTTTCTATAGAGTCCAAAAGGTTAGTCATCAGTGGATCCTTCAGATTGATTTATGACCAAAAGGAGGAACTGTGGACCAAAAAAAAAAGGGTTCCGTGGAAAGTAACTTCACAGAGTGATCTGATCATGAATTCCTTACTGGGCAGGTCATGGTGAGTAATCACATCCCAGGCCTATAACTTTTTACTAAAAGGTTTATCTTTGCCTTAAGCCAGCCCTGTCCATCTAGGTTACAACTTTGAAGCAATAACCACACAGAAGAGAGCACAGAATCTTATTAACTATTCTTTAATCTAATCCTGCTTTGGGTTCTCCCATCTCCATGTAGTCTTCCTTATGTTTCCTTCTTAATTTCAAATGCATAAAAGAAGCTATAAAACTGTTATTCTCCTGAGCATTTGAGATCTTTCTCCCCTGCATATGTCATCAGTTTGACTCAAATAAATTCATTAAAAAAAATTAAAACACAAAAGCTAACAAAAAAAGAAAAATATCTTTAAAGATTTAAAAGACTTTTATCAAGTTCCATCCAACATGGAGGTGTAGACAGAAATGCTTCACTACCTCGCACAACCAAAAGAAGGATAACAACCAATTTAAAAACAATATACAACCAGAAGTGCCAGAAAATCAAACTGCATGGAACTGTGACAACCAAAGAGATAAAATAATATTCATCCACACTGGTAGGAGACAGGCAGCCCAGTGGAGAGTGTGCACAGCAAGGTGGGAGCTGGCGGATCAGGCACTACCACATTCACACTTGGATAGGCCAGGAGGAACAACTGGGGAGCAACAGACCTCAAAATCCAGTGCTTCAGCTCAAGAAACTAAAGACTCAAAACTTCTGGTTGTAAAATCCTATGGGGCTTGTGAAGAGGGGAGAAACTCCAAGTCTCACAGGAGAGACCATTGGAGAGGCCCATGGGGCCCTAGAATGTACACAAACCGACCCACCTTGGAATCAGCACCTGAAATGATACAATCCACTTGTGGGAAGCGAGGGATGTGATGGAAAGTGGGGAGAGAGCCAAGCAAGCAGCATTGTTCCCTCTCTGACCCCTTCCCCACAGACAGCATGACAACTCAGGGAAGTGGGTTGCCCCACCTTGGTGAATACCTAAGGCTCCACCCCTTACAATGTAACAGCTGTGCCCAGACAAAGAAATATGGTCCAAATGAAAGAACTGATTAAAACTCCAGGAAAAGAACTAAGTGACCAGGAGACAGCCAACCTATCAGATGCAGAGTTCAAAACACTGGTAATCAGGAGGCTCACAGAAATGATTGAGTTAGGTAGCAAAATAAAGGAATAAGTGAAGGCTATACAAAGTGAAAAATATACAGGGAATCAACAGTGCGGAGAAAGAAACCTGGACTCAAATCAACGATTTGGAGCAGAAGGAAGAAATAAACAGTTAACCAGAACAGAATGAAGAAACAAGAATTTTAAAAAATGAGGACAGGTTTAGAAACTTCTGGGATAACTTTAAATGTTCCAACATCCAAATCATAGGGGTGCCAGAAAGAGAAGAGGAAGATTACGAAAATGAAAACTTATTTGAAAAAAGGAAATCTTCCCCAATCTGGCAAAGGAAATAGACTTCCAGGAAGTCCAAGAAGCTCAGAAAGTCCCAAAGATGTTGGACCCAAGGAGGCACACAGCAAGGAACATCCTAATTACACTGGTTAAGATCAATATAAGGAGAGACTCTTAAAAGCATCAAGAGAAAAGGAGACAGTTACCCACAAAGGAGTTCCCATAAGACTGTCAGCTGATTTCTCAAAAGAAACCTCACAGGCACTAAGGCACTGGAAAGAAGTATTCAAAGTCATAAAAGACAAGGACCTACCTCCAAGATTACTCTATCCGGAAAGCTATCATGTAGAATAGAAGGGCAGATAACGTGCTTCTCAGATAAGCTCAAGTTAAAGGAGTTCATCCTCACCCAGTCCTTATTATATGAATTGTTAAAGGGCCTTATCTAAGAAATAGAAGATCAAAACTATGAACAGTAAAATGACAACAAACTCACAACTATGAACAACTGAACGAAAAAAAACAGAAACTAAGCACACTACTAGAATAGGAACAGAATCACAGAAATAGAGATCACATGGAGGGTTATCAGTGGGGAGAGGGAGGGAGGAGAATGAGGGCAAAGGTACAGGGAATAAGAAGCATAAATGGTAGGTACACAATACACAGGGGAGGTTAAGAATAGTATGGGAAATGGAGAAGCCAAAGAACTTATACGTACAACCCATGGACGTGAACTAAGTGGGGGGGATGTTGGAGAGTGGAGAGGGGGTCCAAGGCAGAGGGGGATAAAGGGGAGAAAAAAATGGGACAACCGTAATAGCATAATCAATAAAGTATACTTAAAAAAGGACTTTTATCAACTCTGTTTGGATCATGATTCAAACAAATTCACATACAAACCCACAAAACAATCTAGGAAATCTGAACACTGAGTAAATATTTGATGACAATAGCAATAATTATAAATTTTTAGATGTGATAATAAAATCATGATTATATTTTAAGAGTCTCTATCTTTCAGGGCCACGCACAGATGAAATTATATGATATTTGGGATTGCTTCAAAGTAACCCAGCCGACAAGCAAGGAGTAAGTGAGGTAGAAATGAAACGAGATTGGCCATGAGCTACAAGTTTTTATCAGCTCATGGCTGGAGAGCTATTCTCGACATGTTTGTGTTTTTGAAATTTTGCATAATAAAACGTTTTAAAATAGATGATATGCATATATAAACCAGATAAAGAAAAAAAGCAGGATTTTTTAAAAACACAGAGAAAGTATATTAATCAAGACCAGCAATTTTCATCCTTTTTCATCTCACGGCACGCATAAACTAATTACTAAAATTCTGCACCACACCAAAAATTATATTTTTTGCCAATCTAACAAAAATAGGTACAATTTTGATTCACACAGTGCTGCTATTGTCGTGACAGCTGTTGTCATTTTTATTTGACATCATAAGGGAAAAGAGATCAGTGCCCCTGACCTCACAGTCAGATATTGCATGTTTTAAAAATTCTTGTGGCTCCAGTTGAAAATCGCTGACCTAGACAAATCCAGCAAACAGGAAAAGGGATTTTTTTAATTAATAAAGTATAATAAACTGCAGTGAAGTATAAAATCCTGAACAAAGACACAGTTGGGCTACGTACATGCTGGGCACAGCAGACACAGAGCGGAGGACCCACAGTCTTTTCTGGGTCCAGCAAAATGTTTACATTTCTTTTATAACACAAAATAAACATTTTTGGTTGAAGAAAATATCTTAATATGATATTAATTAATTTATCTGTATGATATTAATATAAAAATCTGTACCAACAAAGTCATCGAATATAATTTTGAATAACAATTATTAACATTATTAACTATTGTTAGTTTTGGCAGGAAGGGTCCAGAAAGGACAGCAGTGCCCAGGGCCCACAGCAGTCAGAATGTGGCCCTGGACACGGTGGTCACGAACACTTACGTACCTAAGCAGCAAAATGCAAACTAGTAGAGATGCTGGACCCCAAGGATAGACAGCTCATGACATTGTGGCTGCAAAGGCTGAACATGACTTTGGGTTCCCCTGAGGAGAGGGGGAAGGGAAGAGGGCAAGTGTGGTCACAAAAGAGCTGGTTGGATCATCCTGGTCAGATGCACAGAAAGGGGAGAAACAGCGGACACCTCTTGGGGTGTCTCAGTTTTCCACCTGATGTGGGAAGAGTGCCCCCAACACTTCTCTACCCTCACCCCAGTGCTTCATATGTATTTCATATGTGTTGTTCATATATGTTTCCCTGGGCCCCTGGCCATAGGAAGTGGGTTCGTGGGCTCCCAGGGAGACAGCTGAGCCAGCAGCCGGGCCAGGCAGACTGGCACTCGGGGAATCTGAGCCTCGGGGCCGGAGGCACAGAGACTGAGAGCCGGCAGCTGGGTGGGTCTGAGGCCCTGCTCCCGGGACAGAGTCCATGAAGAACCTGCGAGGTCCCATAACTGCCTTTGCTCTTCCCACCTGAATCGCCCTTCCTTCCAATCCTGAACACCCCAATATTTCATAATGAATTCACTTCAGGGCTTAAGCTGTTCTGAATCAGATTTTTGAAATAATATTTGTTTGTAACAAAACAGATTACAAACAGCTGTTCATAACAAACAGAAACTAAGAAGTGTGAGGCCGTGACAGTGCTGAGAAGGGGAGCTCTGTGCCGCAGATGCCAGCGTGTCAGCAGGAACCCGGGCAGGCACACGGGAGCAGGGCGGCATGGCAGTCCCTTCCTGGTCTTCCAAGGCACAGGTGTCACTAAGGGGGATCACCCCCTCACAGAGCAGGCGCTGTGCCACTCTGCAGATGAGAAAACTGGGGCTCAGGTTAAAGGAGCAGCGCAGTAAGGAGCCAAGCACCCCCAGAAACTAAATGAAGGAGGAGCCCCACTAGGAACGCAGAGAGGTCTCCTGCCAGCCACCGTCAGGGCCACCGTGGGCCCAGGTCTGCTCAGGCAGGCCCTCTGCCGCTGCAGGCTTTTCTGTCCTAGGGCCCCCATTAAACATGGGCCCTTCCCCATCTTCTCCCTAGCCCTAATATCCCTGAAATGCATTTTTTAGTTTTCAGTTTTTATTTGTTTGTGCAGATTTTCAGTTTTGAAAATTATGGAAAGTCTTGAGTTGTTAATACAAATAGCCCCAAGTGGAAAGTCGCAGAGGTAGAAGAACCCCTACCACACTGGTAACACAGGTGCACCTTATTCAGGGACCCAGCAACACAGCCCAGGCCCTGGGAGACCAGACACGACAGGAACACAGAGCCATGACCTGCACGCTCAGGCCGAGTCTCTGCGGAATCCCAGCTCTGACAGATGATGTGGCGACACCTGGAACATGACCTTTGCACCGGCTTCCACAGTGTCCAACGTGGCTTTTACCTGTTATGCTTTGAAAAACAGCCCATCTGTTTCTTGGGAATCAAAACATATCAGCCTGGAAGCAAGATGTGGCTTATAGAACGAGAGGCCAGAACAAAGCAAATGAAGGGGATTGCCACGGCCCGCCAGCTGAGGGGAGGTGGTGGGGTGTTCTGGCTGTCACTGAGGCCAACTCTACCATCCTGGCTGTTTGGGGGCGGCCCTGAAGGAGGTCCCCTCACAGATGCGCCTGGTCTTCTTTCAAGGACGACCCAGGACAGGTCTTCCCTGCTGAGATGGCGTTCTGCTGGCAGTGCCAGTGCCCACAGAACCACCCTGCAGATGGGGAAAAGGTAACAGAAAGCTGAGTGCAAGTGCCCAGGGGTGACTGCTCCCTTCAAGACTTGATCGTGCCCTGTGAACTGCTGTGCACACCTGCCCAGGAAGAAGCTAGGGTGTGGCCCCGACACCCCTGCTGACCACACCAAACTTGCAGGAATAGGGGCTACCCAATCACAGAAATGGAGCACCACCCCCACTACGCAGGAACTTCTTTCTGAGACTCCAGCCTTGCTTTGAACCACTCCCTTTCCTACTCACCTCCATCCACAACTGCCCTATCCATGCTGAAACTACAAATCCCAGCATGCAACATGGCCAAGGGAGGGAAAATATATACATTCCTGTCCTCCTGGGATATGTAGTGTTCCTAGGTACAGTGAGCAATCTAAGTGGTTCAAATATTACAAGTTGTTTTTGACCACGAGTCAAAAACTACCAGTCCACGTCCAAGAAGCAGATCCAAGGGAGTAACAAGTAGAGGACCCGTCCCACAGCCTTCCCACTGTAATCACTGCTCTCCCCACTCCAAGTCCGCCTCTCCTTTTTTTAAAAATTATTTTATTGTTGTCCAAATATAGTTATCTGCATTTTCCTCCACCACACCCCCACAACCCAGCCATCCCCACCTCCCTCCCCTGATTCCAGGCCTCCTTGGTTTTGTCCATGTGCCCTTTATAGTTGTTCCTGTAAACCCTTCCCCCATTATCCCCTCCCACCTCCCCTCTGGTTACTGTCAGTTTGTCCTTAATTTCAATATCTCTGGTTATATTTTGCTTGCTTGTTCATTTTATTGATTGGGCTCCACTCAAAGGTGAGATCATATGGTATTTATCTTTCACCACCTGGCTTATTCCACTTAGCATAATGCTCTCCAGATCCATCCGTGCTGTCACAAAGGCTAGGAGCTCCTTCTTTCTTTCTGCTGTTAAGTATTTCATCATGTAAATGTACCATAGTTTTTTGACCCATTCATTTACTGATGGGCACCTAGGTTGCTTCCAACTCTTGGTTAGTGTAAATTGTGCTGCTATGAACACTGGGGTGCATAGGTTCTTTTGGATTGCTGTTTCAGGGTTCTTAGGATATAGTCCCAGCAGTGGAATTGCTGGGTGAAAAGGCAGTTCTATTTTTAGTTTTCTGAGGAAGTTCCATACTGTTTTCCACAGTGGCTGCACCAGTCTGCATTCCCACCAACACTGCACTTGGGTTCTCTTTTCTCCGCATCCTCTCCAACAATTATTTATTGATTTGTTTATGATGGCCATTCTCATCGGTGTGAAATGGTATCTTATTGTGGTTTTAATTTGCATCTCTCTGATGCCTAGTGATGCTGAGCATCTTTCCATGTGTCTCTGGGCCCTCTGTGTGTCCTCCTTGGAGAAGTGTCTGTTCAAGTCTTTTGCCCATTATTTGTTTGGGTTGTTTGTCTTCCTGGAGTGGACTCATGTGAGTTCTTTATATATTTTGGGGATCAAGCCCTTGTCTGAGGTACCATTGGCAAATATGTTTTCCCATACATTGGCTCTCTTTTCATGCTGTTTTCTTTAGCCAGGCAGAAGTTTTTTAATTTGATGAGGTCCCGTTTATTCTTTCCTTTATGTCTCTTGCTCTAGAGGATATATCAATGAAAATATTGTTGTGTGGAATATCTGAGATTTTTCTGCCTATATTGTCCTCTAGGACTTTTATTATGTCACAACTTATATTTAACTCTTTTATCAACCTTGAATTTATTTTTGTGTATGGCGTAAGTTGGTGATCAAGTTTCAGTTTTTTTGCATGTAGCTGACCAGGTCTCCCAACACCATTTGTTGAAGAAACTATGTTTACTCCATTTTATGCTTCTGCCCCCTTTGTCAAATATTAATTGACCATAGAGACTTGGGTTTATTTCTGGGCTCTCTATTCTGTTCCATTGGTCTCTGTGTCTGTTCTTATGCCAGTGCCAGACTGTTTTGATTACAGTGGCCTTGTAATACAGTTTGGCATCAGGTATTGTGATCCCTCCTGCTTTGGTCTTCTTTCTCAAAATTGCTGCAGCTATTCGGGGTCATTTATGGTTCCATATGCATTTTTGTAATGTTTGTTCTATATATGTGAAATATGCCTTTGTTACTTTAATAGGGATTGCATTGAATTTATACATTGCTTTGGGTAGTATAGACATTTTGATGACGTGAATTCTTCCACTCCAAGTCTGCCTCTCCTAAACCTCCAGCTGTTGGCTGGGTGCCTTCCCCCAGTTCCTTCACACCCCCGTCCACCCTGGGTGGGGACTTAGTACCACACAACGCCATCCCATCACTTACCTTTTCAAACACCTTCAGTACCTCCCTCTTCCTTATTGGGTTCCAATCAAACTCCTTTGGGAGGCGGTGAAGATATTTCAGAACCCAGCCCCTCCTACAAGAGTTTATATTCTGGCCCCAGCAAACCCCAAGCCCCCAAAGTCTCTGCCTCTCTCTCCTTGATGTCCTCCCCAGAAGCCTCCACTGCCCACAAGCCACTGGAGCCACTGCCAGCACCCACGTGTCCAAATGCCAGGGCCTCTGCACTAACACACCCAGCCCCACCCAAACCCCCAGCCCTGGAGCCCCGCCCTTAAACTCCTCCCATCTTTTCCTGGAGCCCGGGCACAGCTTGTGCCGGGGATGAAGAGGCCCCACCGCAGAGGGCTATGGTTCTGGCATCCTCAAGCTGCAACTTGGCACAGAATTGCTCATAAAATAGGCTTTTGTGGGTTGGCCAGGGGACCTAACCACCATGTATAAATGTTGTCTGAGTGACAGTAGGGCCTTGTTTCCGTGGAGAAAAGCCCTCTGGGCTCACAGAGATTCAGACCAAAAGTGACCTTTGGGGACCCTCCCTTTGTGTTCAAAGGCTACTTCTGTGGTTTTGGCTCCAAAGCAGAGAGAATGCTGAGAGACCTCAGCTCTGGCAGGTCTTGTCTGGGAGCAGGTGCAGGAGAGGAGAGTGGGGAGCATTTGTTTATGACTGATCATCTCCACAGTGGAGACCTGGGAGAAAGAGAGGGAGGGAGGGAGGGACGGAGGGAGGAAGGCGGGTTGTCTGAAGTCCTCAGGACTTGGGCATTGAGACGGAGAGTGTGGATGGACCCCAAAACGCCGATTGTCGCCTGACCCCAAATAGATGAGATCGGGAGTTTCCCCTCCATTAGGCCTCCTGCTAAGTTGGGCAGGATGAGAGAGTGAAGATTCAGTGGTGATGAAGGAGGGGCAGCACTTTCAGGACGTCTTCGGGGCGGAATCTTTCTGCGGTCGGGTTATCGGTGGCGGCATCCGCGTGGTCCCCAGGGGGCAGCAGAGGCCGAGAGATGCTCGGAGCCAGAGGCTCGGTGCGAGGGGTTTACCTGAGATCTGATTTCCAGCTCGACTTTTAGATGCCCTTAGGCGAGCTTCCTGCGCGGAGGAGTAGCTCCAACACTCCGGGGTTTCAAAGATTGGGGTTTTGTCCTTGGGATCCCGACAATCAAGGGGGTACCGTCGGAGACCCACGTTAGTAGTAAGTAGGAGTGTGGGGGTGGGAGTGCCTACTCCATCCAGGTCGGAGGTGCAAGGCAACTGTGAGTTTTACAGACTCGAAATGGGAACACACACCCGTGCGCACGCATGTACGCCCATCCCCCTTTTACCCCCCACAGCCAGGCGTCCAGCAAAACAAGGGGCATCCTGACTGGGATGAAGCCCTGGAATAAATTTTAATCCGCTGGCAGGACTGGCGGGAGCCAGGAAGTGTTGTTTGGAAGGGTAGCAAGTCCCAGGAGAGGCAGGGAGGCCAGCTGGAGATGGGGGGCGGGGCGGGGGGCGGCGCCCTGAACAGAAGAGACAGACTGGGACCATGCCCCTGACCGTGACCCGGACCACGATGACTTGCGTGAAATATAAGCCCTGGGAGGAGCCGCCGAGGTCGGAGTGAGGGGGGACAGCCCAGAGTGAGAGGAGACAGGCGGACACTGTGCATCTCGACCCAACCCCAACGCAAAGTCTGGAACGACTTAGAATCTGACACCCTCAGGGGCACAGCCGGGCCCCACCCTCCCCAGCCCTGCCCACTGTGATAGGACAGGGCCGGCCTGAGGGGGAGGGAGGAGAAAACCAGAGCTACAGGCGCAGGAAACGTTGCTGTGGGAGACTCAGTCTCCCTATTTGCAAAGAGTTCAGGCTGGGCCATCTAAGGCTCCCTCCATGCTTTTAGCCCTGAAAGATGGGGAGGGGTGTTTGAGGCACACCCAGCCCCAGAGCCAGCCCAGCAGCAATGCCAGACAGAACGGTGGGTGGCGGGGGGCGGGGGGGGGGGTCCATCTGAGATTCTGCCTGTGAGCCAGGCTTTGTGGCGCCCCAGCTGCACGGGCCCTGCAGGGAACAGGGGTGAAGCTGTCCCCTTCTGGTTGCAGCTCATTGTTTGGAAAGAATGGGGGGGATAGAGGTTTGGTGGGGACAGAAGTAACAACACAAGCATCACATACATACACCCTAGGAGAAAACAATCACATGTTTTAACCGTCAGTCAGATTGGACGCTGGTCATAGGGCCAGACAAGGTCCAGGGAGTCCCTTCCATCCATAGGCCTTTTCCCTTCAACGGCGGGTCAGGGGACTGAAGGGGTGCCCGGGCACAGACTGGGGGGACAGGATGGCAATAGGATACTCAGGGGGCTCGGGGCCGCGGTGACTTCCCACCATTACAGCTTTCAATGTCTCAAATGCCCGCTGAACACAGGCCCCGCACACGGCCCTCACTGTCCCGTGTGTCCCCAGGGCAGTGGCCTGGTCCCAGGTGGCAGGCGTTCCTGCGAGGCCCAGACCGAGTGCAGGAGGGCAGGCTGTGGGGCGGGGAGCCAGACAGCTGGTCTGTGGGGATGAGGAGTCAGAGCCCTGAGCCCAAGGGGACCGCATGTTCCAGTGTTCACAGCGGGTGCCACAGGCGGGGTGCGAGGGAGCTGGGGTTCCACCCGAAACCTCCCTGCAGTCACTGAGGAAAGGCCCTGAGGCCAGGACAAGGCTACTGGAGCGCATCCTGGAAGGCCCTGTCTCCAAGGTCCACTGATTTTTGTTGGCATTCCTCTTTATCTTTGTAGTTACTTAGTTTTCCACTCTTTAAATAATTATTATAATTACTTTTAAATACAAAATACTTGGTGTTCTTTCTCTTCCCCTCTTGTTTGGGGAGACTGGGAGGCCAGTTTTAAATGAGTGCGTCAGCTGTCTAGGT
>PVIA01019391.1:0-10621 GCA_004024845.1 Tonatia bakeri | reverse complement strand
CGGCCACAGCCGCCCGGGGGTCTGGCGGGCCCCGCGGCCCCGGCCACGCCTCAGGAGGCGCTGGTCTGCATGTTCTTGGAGGCGGCGAGCATCGCCCTGACTTTGGCCATGAGGTCCTGCGGGGGGAGACGGGGGACACGTTCGTGAGCTCCGTGACGGCGCGGGAGGCGGACGGCCGGGCTGCGAAGCGCCCTGTGCCAGTGCCGGTGTGCGGGGACCGGCGGGGACCGGTGGGGGGGGGCACGCACTGTGTGGCCTGGGCCGTCCCAGCGGGGGCTCGGTTCCCAACCCTCCCAGGGCTGGGCCTGTGAGTGGCAATCCCCGGGTCACACGGCCACCCCGGGGGACAAGGGGATGCGGAACGCTTGGGCTGGGGCGAGGCCAACACCCCCCGCCTCCGGGTGACCAGCCGGGCCCTGCGGGTCCCGACGAGATGACACAGCAGGGCCCTTTATGGGGGGTGGGGGGGGCAGACACCGCACTTCACCTGAGTGATTTTGCTCTGCACAGAAGACACAATCGCCGAAGAGATCTGACCTTCTTTTTCCTGAGAAACGCCCCTAATGCAGAGAGTTCAGAGGCTTAAACACAGCACATTGCGACCGAGAGTGCATGACCCCGATGGCCCTGGGCGGCCCGTCTGCAGCCCCTGCGCTGGTGTGGGGACACCCGTATACGAGCATGGACCAGGCCAGTCAGGTGACCGTCACACGAGCGTGGACGTCACCACAACCTGTCCAGTCAGAAAGTGACAGTTCGGCCCTACCTCTGGAGCCCAGGAGGGAGCGCCGTGTGGGTGGGGCTGCCAGGTCCCCGTCACGGTGGACCCAGCGCCTGCCCCCACCCCAGACGCCCAGTGAGAACACAGGAGCATCACTGGGGACCGTGACGACATGGGCAATGGCTGTGGGCACACCGGTGACGGGTGCCTGAGGCCCCCGTCCCTGCCCGTCCTCTCGGCTCTGACCCCAGGAGAGCCCGGGGGACGGAGACCAGCCCGGCACCCCGCTGCCCGAGGGGGATGGGTTGGGGCCCCTGCTCACCTCCGGGGGGCTGTGGGCAGCAGGGCGGGGACGGCTTACCTGGAGCGCTCCGGGCTGGAGCCCCGACTCTCCGCAGGGGAGATGCTGGCCGAGTGGGCGGAGTGGGCCGAGTGCCTGCGCGGGGCCTGCCTGCTGGGGGACGCCGGCCGGGACTCAGCCTTGGCCTTGGTCCGCGACCGTGAGTGCCGCTTCTTCCTCTTCTCGTGGGGGCTCCTGGGGGCAGCAGGTCAGAAGGCCGCGCGGCTCTGAGGCTCTGGGGCTCTGCACGGACTGCCGGCCGCAACGCCCAGAGCGCCGGCTGCTCCCCTGCCCGCCCCCGCGCCCACACGAGCAGGCGCCGCACGACCCGTCCCCTGGCTCCCGCGTGGTCTGCTGCCACCACGCTGCTCGCGAGCCCCGTGCCCCTCGGAAGACCACGGAAGATGACGCCCCCACCCCTGCCTCTGAGGAGCCCACCGCCCACCCAGAAAATGTTTCTCAGTCTCACTCTTCTCTCCCCCTGGAGGCCCCCCTCCAGGGTGACCCCCGTGTCCCCGAACCACCCGCTGCCCAAGTGCGGCCTGATGCGCGAGGGTGGGGGCGTGGGCCCAGCCCGGGGCCTCCCTGCAGAGCTTGCATCTCCGAGCCCGGAGTCGGGGGGCCCCTTCCCCGCCTGGCAACTTCCACGGGAGCCACAGCGAGCCTTCCTGCCACAGACCCGGACTCTGGGCGCTCACATCAGTCCCGGATGGTTTGGTGGTTTCGGCACAGAGAGTCCCCGTGTCTCCTTCTACTTGCCTGCAGCTGAGCTGTGCCCTGGCACCATGAACGGCCCTCCGTGTTCCCGGTGCTCAGGCTAGTGCGCGCACAGGTCACCCCCCCACGTGAGAGGAGAGTCCGCTGTCCCCCCAGTCACCCCGCCTTTCCTGTCTCTTCCTACCCTGCCGTACTCACTGTGAACCCCACTTCAGAGCACATGCCGGGCCCAACTCCGGTCTTGGAGGTCCGTGCCCCCGAGAGCGGCAGGCCCTCCGACAGGCCCTGTGTCAGATGGAAGGCATTCCTGTCCAGCCCCCGATGCCAGGAGCTGCTCCCTCTCGCTTGTCAGCGAACTGGGCCTCTCTCTGCACCCATGGAGACGTGGCTGGGTTACCCATGCACTCCGTGGGCACAGCGGTGTGACGAGCGGTCCCCGGGAGCTGTGAGCCCGCACCCCTGAGACAGACCCCCGTGTCTGGGCACCCTGTCCCCCGCCATGCAGCCGCACAGAGACCAGCTGGTGCTTCCTGGCGGGTCTGCGTCTGTGTTCTCGAGGGTGCTGGTCTGCCCCTCACCCCGACGGCCCTGCGGGCATGCGGGGAACCACTCTCGCCTCCCACTCTTCCAGGAGTGCCACGAGGCTGGCGTTCCCTCCTGCTCAAGCGTCTGCTGGACGCACTGACGAGGGCCGTCCGGGCCTGGGCGCCAGGGAAGGCGGAAACCAGAAGGAAACCCACCCCCTCTGCCCAACCGCGCTGCTCAGGTCTCCGTTTCTTCTGCTGTCGGGCTGCGCGTTCTTCTGGGAATCTGTCCACTCCCCCAAGTTGTCCCGTTAACCGGAATAACGTTTATGTCCTTATATTAACGTCCGCTGACGTCCGATCTTCGATCTTTGTTACTTGCTGGCTTCTATTGTTTAATTTGCTCTGCGTTTTCGGCTTCCTGGAAGAGTGGGTCGTTGCTTGCAGCCCTTCCTCCTCCTCCAATATGAGCGTTCGAACTGCTGGCCTGCTCGTGCGCGCGCTGCCCCTCCGAGGGGCGCTACGTTTGCATCACCGTTACCTTCAAAACATTCTCCACTCTCTCTTGGGATTTCTTTTCTGACCTACAAGTAACTGAACAGTAGTTTTCATTTCCCAATATCTGGGAACCGTCCAGGCGTCCTTCCCAAGAATTTCTCCACTGACCACGGAGTTAGCCCTGTGCGCCCGGATGCGGGGCTTCTCGCCTGGATTGCGGCGCTCGGCCAGTGGACGTGCCGGGCACCCTCTCGGCAGTGGTCCGTCTGCAGGCGCAGGAGGAACAGACCCTCAGTCACCAGGAGGCGCCCCCACTGCGCTGCGGTGGTTTGCTCCCGGTGTGTCGACAGTCTCCGATTGGACATGTGTCTCCGGGCGTGGTGAGGTGCAGGGCGGGGGCCTGCTTCAACGGCTGCTTCTCCACAAGCCCCTCCTGCCTCCTTCGGACCGAGCATCGGCAGGGTTCCTGTCTCCGCCCTCGGCCAAGCCGCGGTGACTGCTGCTGAGCGGCTGCTCCAGGGAGTCACGGTGCATACCCTCCAGCGACCACCATGTGCTGGGAGCTCCTGGCCCCTCACGGCAACTCGAGAGCCGCTGCCAGCTGCCCCATCGCTGCCTGCCCACCACGCAGGGCCCTGCAGCAGGACAGCAGCGACGGGCCCATGCCTATCTGCCCCAGCAGGGACAGCACGAGGGGCCTGTGGCGGGGCAGCCGTATGACGGGCCGTCTGAGGGACCTTGCTCATGAGATATGCCCCTGCATCCAGACCTGATTCCCTCACGGTCAGCAATGGCTGGTCCTGGGCTGGGGCTGTGCCTGTGCCTGCTGGGCCCGGGCCTCCCACTGGGCCCAGAGCAACCAGGTAGGCTGGCAGCAGATGGTGTCACTGTCAAACACCACAACAATGGCGATGGATTCCTGCATAACCAATAGGAACCAGCCCCCCCCAGGCCAGAGCCAGCACTGGTGCTGAAACAGAGGAGGGTCCTCCAGAGAGAAGGGAGGCCGGCAGGAGAGCCATGGGGACACGCACGCCCATGGGCAGCGGCTGCTGGCACAGGACACACGTGCCCCATCCCCCCTGTACCGAGGAGAAGGTAGTTCAATGTGCAGGTGCAGCCTGGACTGAGCCAACACCCAGCCCACCAGCCAGGGGACAGGGGGACCCTGTGCTTCCTGTGTGACCCAGTGGGAAGTCACACACCACCCAACCCTCCTCTTGCCGAGACGGTTGACAGGAGCCCAGCCTGGAGGACGTAGGACAAATCTGTGTCCCCCCACAAGACGGGGGGGCCCAGATCGCAGCAGCCTGCACCTGCCGAGGCACCAACACACAAGCTCGGGGGGAAGGGGCGGGGAGAGCGAGCCAGTGCACCTGGTCAAGCGCCGCGGAGCCGACTGCGCCCGGGTGTTCGCTGCACCGTCTGTGAACACCAAGGTCCAAACGTGCCCGGAAGTTACAAAGATCTCGAAGTGAGAAGCCAGCGAGAGCAGCGCACCAGCACCAGCTTACAGAAATCACCTGCGAGGCTGGCAGGAGGCACAGCTCCCGGGCTGGGTGACCCTGATTGGGTGGGTAAGCCCCCACCGGCCGCCACCTCAGCCGGGAGCCACGCCTGCCGAGCAGGGGGCTGGGGGGGTCTGGCTGCTGATGGGACGTCTTCTGGCCTCAGATGCCCGTGGGTTTGGGACCGGGAGCACCAGACAAGCCAGGGCTGGGCGCGGAGCGGGCTCCCAGGCACGACCATCCCGTGGAAGGCAGCGCGGCCCGCCCAGCCCGACACGCTGCAGAGCGCTCAGGGCCCCGAGGTCTCCCGATGAAAGCCCCGCCCCTCCCACAGCAGCTCCCCCAGCTCGAGGGTGAGGGGAGGACTGTTCTGTTAGGAGACGCCTTTCCCTACACGGCGGAAATTTCAGACCACGCCCTTTACACAAACCGAAGAAAATGATGAACTTCACGTGTCCAGCCACATGTCTGATTTGGAAGTAAGACTTAGAGTGGACTTAAAAAAGACGACCCCTAATCAGTCAACGGGACCACCACAGAGCCAGCTGGTGTCGGGAGCGCCCTCTGTGGACGTGGCCTTGGGGACGGCTCCTGTGAGCGTCAGGGTAGCCCCGCAGGCTGCCCGACACGCGGCTCCTGTGCACGGGGTTTCTGTCCCGGAGCAGTGACCCACAGTCGCGCTTGAAACCGGGGACCTGCCCTCTGGAAGGTTCTGGAACTGAGTGTCCTGGCTCACAGCCGGCAGCACGGGACACAGAGCCAAGGCCCCAGGGCACCCTGGCCTGGCCTTCCCTGGCACCCTGCCTCCATCACCGGGGCTGCAATCACCAACGGGACCCAGAGGCCACACTAACTCCTGCTCGGGAACACCGAAGACGAGGCCCCTTCACTCTGGGGGGGATGGAAACACACCAGCCAAACGGTGCAGCCTCGGGGAGCCGGCACCCACACCGGACAGCACGGTTCCTGCCGCGCCCCTGGGCCTGGGTCCCGAGGCCCAGAGAGGTCCGGGTGGCCCGTTGAGACAGCAGCCCTGCCCGCAGGCGTTGGAGGCCCGGACCAGGTGCAGCAGCTGAGGCTTCCCTGAAACAGATGAGGGAGCCGGCCGCTCTCCTCCACGGACACGGCCCCCCTGAGGTCAGGGCCCGGGCACTGCCGGGATCTCCTCTGAGGCTCCAACCTCTGATGTCCCTCATCACTGTCCCTCCCCTCTGCTCCCTGCCCGCAGGTGAGGGCAGGCGGGTGCGGCCCCGAGGGGCAGCTGGACTTGGGGATGGACACTGGGGCCCTGGGACCCAGCGAGTCTCCACACGAGCCCTGGCCCCGGCTCCGTGTCCCACAGCGGGGAAGAGCCGCTCAGGGACCTGGCATGCACCCCAGCTCCGGCTCCCTGGGGACCCACAGGAAGTGTGGGAAGCGTGGGTCCACCTCCGAGCCCCCCGCCCCCTGCCGGACAGCGCTGTAGAGCGCGGACACCTACCTGGACCGGGTCCGCTTCCTGCTGACGCCGGGGCTGTTGCTCACCCGGTAGGCGGTGGGGACACTTCTTTCCTCCCTGCGCCTCTCGGGAGAGTGAGCTCTTCTCCGGGGGGACCGCGACCGGGACCTGGGTGGGGAACATGGGTGGCTGAATCCAGCTGGCGGGCAGGGTGGCCCACCTACGGGGGCAGCAAGGGGACCCCAGGCTGACTTGGGTCAGCGTGTCCACCTGTCCTCCTGGGCACTCACGGCTCTGCGGCAGAGCCCTCGCCACACCAGGCTCTGCCGCTGACCCCTCCCCGCCTCCGCCCAGACCCCACGAGCCTCCGCTCACGGCCACTCTGCCCGAGGGGCCTGGACGTGTCTCCTGTCCGAGGGGGGTGGGCCCCTGCCCGCTCAGACCCGCATCCTCCTGAGAGCTCAGGCAGCGCGATCTGAACTGATGGCATTTCTTAGTCGCAGAGCCCTGCATTAATATTTCACCCTTCCGTCCACGGGCCTGGGAAAAACTCTCAGCCCCCACAGCAGCGCGCTGCCCACTCGGTAGCCAGGTCCACCCGGCCGCCTGCACCACCACTCCCTCTCGGGACCCTCCCTGGCGGGCCAAGGTCCTTCGAGGAGGGTCCTTTAATGATGGATTCGGGATCCTTAGTTTTTGTTCATTCTGTGAAATTACTGTTTTGGAAAGACCTGCAATGAACAGAAATCTGAGGAAAAAACCTAGTTTCTTTTTGTTCTGTTTCCATGACGACCCACTCAAAAACAATAAAGAGCAGTTTGATTTTGCCATTTAGAAAAGTCTACCTCGCATTTTAATTACAATAGACCCTGAAACAACGCACCATTGTTCGCTGTTCTGAGGACTGCGGCAGCCGCATTCCTGAGGAAGCCCCAGCCCCTCCGGACAACCGCCCCACTGGAGGACGGCAGCCAGAGTGCGGCTGTGGGGAGGTTTCGGTTTCTTCCCCAGGCCTTCCCCAGCATTTACGTAACAGCTTGTTTTCCTCGAAAGGGCACCTGGAGTCCAACCGCTCGAGGGCACAGCCGCTGGTCACTGCCCTGCTCCGTGGCTGCCCCGTGCGGCTGGGGCAGGGCCATGCTCAGTGTCCCTGGGAGGCGGTGGCTGTGATGCCAGGCGCATGCTCCACGCCTGCAGTGAGGGGCAGGGGCGGGGGGGTGCGGCGCCCCAGCCCCTCTGCTCAGCCGGCCAGCATGACAGTCCCTGCAGCCCCCACACAGAGGCCCTGCGTGATGACCACTGCGACGACATGGCACTGCCGCAGTGGCAGCCAGTGGCGGGCTTCTCTGCGGTGAGACGGCTGGCCCTGGTCAGGGCTTGTGCTGGTCCCACAGGGCCACCGTCCCCGCGCTGGGGCGGCTGGCTGGTCTCCGTTCTCTGAGAATCTGGCCGCCCGCGTAAGCAGCCTTCAGGGTACTGCTGGCCCTTCGGGACTTCAGACGGCTACGGAGGAGGGTCCATGGTCTAAACCTAGCAGCTACGGGAAGGCTCCGGTGGCTGGAGCACCGTCCGTAACTGAGAGGTCGAGGGTTTTATTCCCAGTCAGGGCTTGTATTCAGGTTGCAAGTTCGATCCCTGGTCGGGTGCACATGGGAGGCAACTGCTAGATTTTTCACACATCAACGTTTCTCTCTCTGCCCCCCACCCCAAAGGAAATCAATTAATGTATCCTTTAAAAATAAACACAAAAACAGTAAAAGTAAAGTGACTGTCACCAGATTCTAAGTTATCTGGGAGAAAAGTCCCACTCAGGACTGGGGGCAGGAAGCTGCACCAGTGCTCACTCAGGTTTCCTTTTGGGCAAAGAGGCTCTAAAGCCCTTATTCTACGACTCGGCTCCTAACGGCCACCTGGACGCAGGCGAGGACAGGAACTCCGTGTTGTGAGCGCGCCCCAGCCAGAGGCCCTCTTACAAAGAAGCCGAAATCACCTGAATTAGAGAGGAAAACATTCAAGCATCGTGGAACTCAGATGTTTTTCTTGAGAGGGACCAGCCCAAGGGCCGGGCACCGACCAGCTCGAACACCAAGAGGACCCTCCTCGGCAGCCGTCCGAAGTCCCGAAGGGCCAGCGGTCCCCTGAAGGCTGCTGGCGCGGGTGGCCGGGTTCTCAGAGAACGAGACCAGCCGGCCGCCCCAGTGCAGGGACCGTCGCCTGTGGGACCGTCGCCCCCTGGGACCAGCACAAGCCCCAGTCCCTCCTGTGAGTGACAGGACGGGGAGATCCAGTCGGTCCCTTCAAGGGTCTGCTAAGGGATTTGCCAGAGAAGAGCCAGGAGCCACACGTCTCCCGCTGGAGCGCACCCCCACGTTGCCTGCGCATGTCAGGGGTGACTCTCTGGGAGACGGGCGTGTCCCCACAGGGTCTCAAACACCCCGTGGGGGACGAGCGCGGCCAGAGCCCCCGTGCCCAGAAAAGCTCGGGAAGGCCGTCAACTTGCAAC
The DNA here is from genome assembly GCA_004024845.1 of Tonatia bakeri. Classification (NCBI taxonomy): domain Eukaryota; kingdom Metazoa; phylum Chordata; class Mammalia; order Chiroptera; family Phyllostomidae; genus Tonatia; species Tonatia bakeri. The sequence goes on along the minus strand of PVIA01019391.1, from coordinate 2,372 downwards.
CCGAGTTTTCAAGCCAGAAACCTGCTTTCTGAGCCTCCTGCCGGCCAGTTACTTTAAGCAGCAGCAGCAGCAAAACCGCTTTCCTGAGAAGTGCGTTCTGTGACCCTTACAGGCTTTCCTGGGTGGACCTGCGGGCGCCGGACAGGCCAGGCTGGCTCCTGGACCAGGCAGTGTTGGGCCCACGGGGCCCCTCAGAGGGAGGTCTGGAAGCAAGCTGCTGCCAGGAAGGTGGAGCCGCGCCTGCGGCCTCCGCGCTGCTCCCCACGAGCACAGCGGGCGAGGGCGGGGCGTGCCCGCGGCAGAGCCCTCCGCTGCCCCGCCGACACATTCAGCCAATGTGCTGTGCCGGCTTCGTCCAAGGCCAGCTAGAATTTGAATACAGCATCGTTTTTCAAATACCCGGCGGCAGCTCACGAGATGTAGAGGTTAGCAGACACGGAAAATCATCCCAGGAGCCCCTTGTCGGGCCTGCAGGTCGCCCCGCCCCACCCACGCGCCAGCACACCCACCGGGAGCGCCTGGTGGTCCGGTAGGCGCTGGGCAGGCAGTGCTTGGCCTTCGAGTGGGACCGGGACCGGGACTTGGAGGATGAGTGGTAGCGGGGGGAGCGCGAGCGCGTCCGGGACCGCTTCTTGTGCTTCTTCTTCTTCTTCTCCCTCTCTCTCTCTGCCTCCCGGGGCGCGTCTCTGCTCCTGCCGGGGGGCCCCTCGGGGGGCTTGGCATCCGCCGCCGGCAGTGGCCGGCCCCCACTCAGCAGCGGGCAGGCCGCGGGGCTGGCTTCCTGGGAACCGAAGCAGACGTCTGGGTGTTAATGGGAAAGAAGGCATTTAAACTGCCCACTCACCGAGCTCCGCCAGCGGGGCCCTCACAGCGACGGCTGCGGCAGCCCTCGGAGGGCCGTGCCGCTCTGCACGGCACGGAGGCAGCAGGTGGCCACTCAGGCGACAGCGGCCCCCTCCTCTCCGCCCACTCCAGCCACGGCCCCTGACTGAAGAGGGGGCGCCGTGTCACGAAGAGCCGTGCGTGCTCCTTTGCGACCTTCCCCTGGGAAGGCGGGTCCTTGAGCCCCGGCCCTCGGTTTTGACGGGTGTCTGTACATTCCAAACAGTTTTTAACAACAGCCCGAAGGAAAGAGGCTCCCCCTAGCGTTAAAACACCGCTGTGTCGCAGGTGTGTGAGGCACTCGGGCCACTGCCGTGCAGGGCGGCACGCGCAGGCCTGCTCACTCTGCGCCTCGCCTCAGAAAACCTCCCGGTCGGGCGGGCAGCGGAGTTGCAGGAGCACAGACGTCCACGGCACCGTCACCGGGTCTCGGCAGCAGGGACGCCGGCACAGGCCAGGCAGCACCATCCTGCTGCTCACGGTGGCAACTGCACCGTCCTGTGCCCAGGGCAGCGGGGGGAGGAGCGGCCGCGTCCCAGCAGCAGGGACCAAAGCAGGAAGCGTGATGGGGGAGGGGGCACAGGCTGGTTTCACGGTGTTCGAGAGAAATGAAGGGGAGCTTCTGAAAACAGAGTCACTTACAAGAATCCTCTCAAGCGCACCCCCCCAGTAACACTGGGAGGTGACCCCATCGGCCCCTCGGTCACCGTGACTTGTCGCCAGCACGCCAGCACACCCGCCCACGCCAGCGATGACTGTCCCCTGCAGTGGGAGAGCGAGTGGCTGGAGAGCAGGCCGCCAAGTGTGACACTCAAATTTCACTTGTGGAGTGACACCTCACTCACCAGGAAACGGGATAATCACGCATGGACTCAAGCCTTTCTCCTGAGAGCAGACTCACTGAGGGTGGTCCTCCCCGCTGTCCGGGAGGGACCCACCTCTGCGACCTCAGGCCGGGGGAGGGCCCCTGTGTGGGGGACTGCGCCCTGCCCTGCAGGCCAGCCCATGGCCGGCCGTGCTGTCCCCACCAGCGCCCCCCTGCTTCCCCAGGCCAGGCTCTGCCAAACCCGACCCCCGGCCCTCCGGCTCTGCCTTCTCCAAGTGCACCCACCCTTCCGGCTCCTCAGGCCACCTTGGGGGCAGGCGTCTGTCACCTCTCTGGACGACAGTGGCCCCTCAGGCCTTGTCCAGGGCTATGCCTCTACCAAAGGAGGGGCCTGCAGACCACAGGCTGACCCGTCCCCTCCTGGACTCTGAGCGGCTCTGTGCCCACAGACATCCGGGTGGACACGTCGTGGGCACTGCAGCTGAACAAAGGGGACCTCAAGGTCACTGGGTGGGAACAGGCTCGACCAACACACGCTGCCATGGGTCTCACACCCGTTCTCTAAAGCATTTTTTTTAAAGAGTACTTATTTATCTAGTTTTTTAGAGAGAAGAAGGAAAGGAGAGAGGAAGAGAAACATCTATGCGTGATTGCCTCTCACGTG
>PVIA01019390.1:0-10624 GCA_004024845.1 Tonatia bakeri | reverse complement strand
TACCTTGGCTAATGTAATTATGATGTGCCTTGGTGTGTTCCTCCTTGGGTTCAACTTCTTTGGGACTCTCTGAGCTTCCTGGACTTCCTGGAAGTCTATTTCCCTTGCCAGATTGGGGAAGTTCTCCTTTAGTATTTGTTCAAATAAGTTTTCCACTTGTTGCTCTTCCTCTTCTTCTGGTACCCCTATAATTCGGATGCTGGAATGTTTAAAGATGTCCTGGAGGTTCCTAAACCTCTCCTCATTTTTTTGAATTCTTTCTTCATTCTTTTCTGTTTGGTTGTTTCTTTCTTCCTTCTGGTCCACTCCATTGATTTGAGTCCCAGTTTCCTTCCCATCACTATTGGTTCCCTGTGCGTTTCCCTTCATTTTACTTAGCATAGCCTTCATTGTTTCATCTAATCTTCGACCAAAATCAACCAATTCTGTGAGCTTCCTGATCACCAGTGTCTTGAACTGTGCAACTGATAGGTTGGCTCTATTTGCCGGTGCTGGGGCCCTGTGTTGCGCACAGTGCCTTGGTTCACAATCACCAACTTGCTGGGTCTGCCAGTCACCACCTGTGCGCCCAGGGTCCTCCCGCTGCAGTCTTGCGCTCGCGGGATACCTTACATGCCCGGTCCCACCGCTCTTTGTACCACGACCCCTCTGCACCCGGCCACCTGACTCCGCCCCTCCTACCGGTCTGGATGAACGTGTCTATTTTAACTCCTTGGTTATCCAACTTCCATACAGTTCAATTTTCTGTCAGTTCTGGTTGTTATTCTGTTTCTAAATTGTTGTTGTCCCTATCTTGGTTGTACAAGGAGGCACAATGTGTCTACCTATGCCTCCATCTTGTTCGGAAGTCTTAATTCCTCTTAAAAAAAAAAAAAAAAGAACCAGCCCTCTGCATGAATTGATATTTTGCAGCAGAGAAGCCACAAAGAATAAAATGACTCTGCCTGCAACAGGTATTCAAGTATTTGACAGTGACATAGAATGTGTTGGTACGCGACACTAACGAAAATTAAAACTTGATAAATTATATTCTACTTATCTTTCTCCAGGCAAATCAGTCCATCAGTTATTTTATTAAAGAAAACTGGAATTCATTTTAACCTTCCAAAGTCTAAAATGATTTGACAAGCAATGCAATAAAGCTAAAAAAGCAGAGAGTTTAAAGTCAAAGAAAGTTGGGTCTGAGCCCCTATTTATTAGCTATGTGACTTTAGGCAAGGTACCTAAACTCTTAAAGTCAGGATCAATTTATTTTTCCACCTGTGATCAGGAATAATATCCACTTCACATGCTGTTCTGAAGATTAAATTTAATGCAATATTTTTCATCACTATCAATTATATAAAAATTAATCAATAAATGGTATTTATTAATACTAAATGGTATTTAGTATTATAAATTATATAAAAATATTTAAACATATGGTACCTGCCAAAATGAAATCCAAAACTCTCTTGCAAATTAAACAATTACCAAAGAACACAGAATCAAAAGTAGCTAGCTCCTGGCATATGACAGTTCACCCAAAGGGCCAGCAGTCTAAGAATAACTGCTGATTCTCAAGGAGTCATACTTCATATCAATAAAATAAAGTCTTACCTGGCAGCTGAAACGGACTTCCTGGTCCAGAGCTTGCTGGGGAGTTGGGGTAGGTGCTGCTGGCAGGCGAAGGCGGGTAGGGGCTATTCGGAGATAAGGGGAAAGGAGTGTTGTTGGGCTGGTGGAAAGAATCAGGAAAAGTTGCGTTTTGTGGCATGTGCGGTTCATTGTGGCTCAGGTTTCTAAACTGAACCAGAAGGCTGTGTTGCGGATTGAATTCATTATGACGAGGCACTAACACTGGAGGTAAGACTGAAAGACAAAAATCAGAAGTCATTTGTCAGCAATGACTAAAGCAAATATTCCATGCATATTAAGGGGTACATAGAAAAGATTCAGGTAAGACTATAACTCTAGTAATTTACTTTTAGGAAGGATTGCTTTGTAGAACTTTGAATCTATTTATATAATAACTAATCCAAAATTCTCTAAGCACTGAGCATATATAAAGTGACAGAAAACCCAGAGAAGATATCACTCCTGTTCTAAAGAGATAAGGCATATTTTAAAACAACAGTAATACAGAAAATTTAATGCAATGAGAGTTCAACAAAGGTGAATACTTCCAGCTGGCAATGATCAAACAAAATGTTGTGGAAAAGACAGTATCTGGGCAGACCTCAGAGAACTAGGAGGATTTCACAGGAGAGTGCCAATGGTGGGGAGAATCAAGGAGGAAGTGGGGAGACTCCAGGAGGGAGGTCAGAAAGGATAAACAGCTGGTCTAGCCACCGAACCAGGAAGCAAGAGGGAGAGACTGAAGTAAAGGTCAGCTACACAGACGTCTTGAAAGCCTCCGTGTTTCCAACTTTGAACATTTCATGTTTCTCAGTTTGAGAAATCTCACATTTTATGTTCTTCGGTAAAGTTTTCCCCACTTGAAAGTTTCCCCATGTAGAATCTTTTATTCAAAGTCAGTTTTCTAACCAGGACCATAATGAAAATATATACAACAAAGCCCAAACATTTTAAGAGATATATTTTTTAAAAGATAAACTTTTTTAATAAAGCCAAACATTCACTTTCTTTAAAGACCCAAGAGATCAATCACACACAAGTGTTTGATTACCTTTCCCCATAGAAAACAGAAAAAGACTGATTTCTTTAAACTCTCACTGGACCCACTCATGTTTTACAACTTTCTTGTATTTGTCAATGTTATTTCATTTCTGAAAATCTCTGACTCTGACATTGTGAGCGTCAACAAAATCAAGGTTTTTCAGTTAACTAGGTCATACTCCCCTCCCAGAAGCAGGATGTACCTGAGGAATCAAGAGGCTCTTACTTGTATTGGTTTTTGTCTGTTTTTATTCTACTGAACTAGTGTTGTAATTATGTGGTTACCATCTGTCTACAATGCTTTTATTCTAATGTGTACTACCAACTGCTGGCCTCCTTAAAGAATGAGGGACAGCTGCCATTGGAGAACAGGGAGGGCACTGGACAGCGAGAGTGTCCGAGTTTAGCTAGCAGCAATCTGAAAAACTTAGTAAAATAACTACTTAGGAATTCAATCTAGTAAGGATTTCTTTACTTTTTTTTAAGACAGAGCTAAAAATCACTGACTTCTCCCTTACTTGTATATCTATACATATTTTTTATTAAATATTTTATTTTTACCCCCTAAAGATACATGGATAGCTTAAAAAGATAGATAATACAAGAGATTATAACAAAAACAGCAACTTCCAAGCCTCATCCATACTGCTTCCAGAGACAAAAAAATATAAACTATTAACCATTTTTTCTAATACTTTATGTACCACTAAATAATATGTTTATATTACTATTATTGAGTTTATGACATTATTTGTAGACTTGCCATGACAATAAATGAAATGGCTTTCTTGTATCATTCTATCCCATCCCCCTTCCCCACAGTAAAGATACATTAAAATTTTTTGGTTAAATTAATATCTAGCGTTAATATTATATATTAAGATTATTTCTTGCCCTGGCTGGCGTAGCTCAGTGGATTGAGCGCAGGCTGCGAACCAAAGCATCACAGGTTCAATTCCCAGTCAGGGCACATGCCTGGGTTGCAGGCCATGGCCCCCAGCAACCGCACACTGATGTTTCTCTCTCTTTCTCCCTCCCTTCCCTCTCTAAAAATAAATAAAATCTTAAAATAAAAAGATTACTCCTTTTGAGCTAAGTATATACCATGATTATATTTTTCCTGAACAGTGCTTTTACTATAGTTAATTATTGCCTTGTTCTTTTTCCAGAAGTTCAACAGACCTGTCAAATTCCTATCAACATTATCTTCCAGATACCACAAACAAACACGAAACTCTGTTAACAAATTCCATGTTTCCCCTGGATCCTCCATCCTTCTGCTAAAACCTAGACTGGCTGCTACTGAAGTCTCCTACAAATCTGAAGTCCACGGACTTCCCTTCCCTTCTCCTCTCTCCTGCTCAATCTCATTTCCTGAGCCTCATCTCCTTCAGTTATCTTCCTAAGAAGTAGAGTACAAGGAAGATAAATTTTGAGTCCTTGCACATACAATACATCTTGCCTTTTGTTTGTCTACAGACAGATTCCAGAATATATAACTTTTTGTCTCTGAATTTGAGGGGCAATACTTTATTTTCTTCTGGAATCCAAAGTTCCATTGGAAATACAATACTCTCATTTCAATCCTTTCTACATTCTGCATTTTCTCTCTAGGAGCTTTCAGAATATTTTTTTATCCATGGTATACTAAAATTTCATGTTTGGGTCTTTTTTAACCCCTTCATCTGGTTATTCAGTCACTGGGCCTTTTCGATTTTCAGTTTTGGAACTTATTTTAGCAGTATTTCTTTAGTAATTTTTCTCTGCCATTTTCCCCATGCTCTATTTCCAGGATTATTATTTTATTAGAATGATATTTAACTTGAAACTCATTCTGAACCAGTTAATGTTTGAATCTAAGCACTTTTCATGCATTAACTCATCTAATTCTCATAATAAAACCAGAGGGTTGATATTATTATTCCTGTTTTACAGATGAGGAAACTAAGCCACAGAAAGGTTACATAACTTGCCCATAGTCACTTTCGTACACTGATAAAATTAGGATTCAAACCCAGAAAGTCTGGTTCCAGAACCGTCTTAATCCCCAGACAACATTGCTTATTAAATTAAACACCAGGCCACCTGGGCTGGCCCTCTGTTTTTCTTTCCCAACTATCTTCCATCTTTGTAGTACTTTCTCACTTTACTATGTATTAGCAATGTGACCTTGTATCTGTTACTTCCCTTGGGTTTCCTTATCTATAAACTTATTAGGTTTGAATTTTGTTTTTTAAAGATTTTACTTATTTATTTTTAAAGAAAGGGGAAGGGAGGGAGAAAGAGATGGAGAGAAACCTCAGTGTGTGGTTGCCTCTTGAGCACCCCAACACTAGGGACCTGTCCCACAACCCAGGCATGTGCCCTGACTGGGAATTGAACCAGCGATGCTTTGGTTCACAGGCCCATGCTCAATCCGCTGAGCCACACCAGCCAAGGCTGTAAACTTACTAGATTTTACAATGCTAGTACCATTTTCTAACCCTATGAAGAAATAACCTCATAATATTAAAAAAGTGCCTGCTCCACAATGCTCAATAAATGTTCATTACTATTATAGTTACTACTACCTCCACTATATTAATACTGGAACCATAAAGTGATCCATCCTTTATAATAAATGCTTCACTTGCTTAAGCATACCAGGGCTATGCCCTAGTTTTTTCTATAGAATGAATCATGGCTGAGAAAATGGATTATTAAAAAAATACAACATTTCTACTGGGAGATTGTTAATCACACTGTAGCTATAATAATACACTAAATTCTTAGACCAGCCTCCTGGGTATATCAAGCTAGGGAATTTTTCAGACTATACTTCTCTATTAACTCCTCACATCTTCCTTTCTTCATCAATTCCTAAAGGCTACAGATCTCCTTGGATTCAGTAAGAAACTGAGAATCACAAATACCAGTTGGCAGCTCTAAAGCCCTTACACTGAACTTCCCCTGGCAGCACCTCACTGCTATTCATTCTGCCAGTCTCCACATCCAGTGTCCGTTTCACAGCCTTTTTACCATCCTGGGCTTATATTATCCCCACGTGAAACCCAGTGTGGACACAGACTGCAAGGTGACCGCCACGTTCCCACCTCCGTGTACCATTCTTGTGAAATCCTCTCTCTTTGACTGTATTACCTGTGACTTGCTTCTAACCAACAGAATATGGCAAAAGTGACAGGGTGTATGTGGTAACATTCCACAAGAATGCAATACCCTTCTAGCAAGAAGACCCTATTTTTTTTTTTGCTGGCTCTGAAGAAGTACACTGTCAGGTATGTAAGCTACCTATGAAAAGGTCACGTGGCAAACAAATGAAGGCAGCCTCCAGGTGACAACCAGCAAGAATCCAACAGGTGGCAAGGAACTGAATCCTCTGAACAATCATCTGAGCTGGCAAGTAGATCCTTCCCCCACTGAGCTCAGAGGAGACCCAAGCCCTGACCAACACTTTGACTACAGCATTACAAAGGACCCGGTTTGGCTGGGCCTGGACTCCTGACTCACAGAAACTGTGGGATAATAAATGTGTGTTAAGCCATTTTTTGTTATGCAGCAATAGATAACTAATGTACCCAGCTAGTATCTCACCATATACAGTTCATTCATAACAAGATATTATTTACAGAGCATCATCTACGAAGTGCCAGGTAACACTACTATTCTAGCACTGGGGATGCAGCACAGAATGAGACAGAAGAAGGTCCTACTCACTTCAGTCAATAAACAAATATCTAACATGGCATCAAGTAAGGATGGGGGTATTTGAGCAAGGACTGAATGGAGTAAGAAAATGTGCCATGGAAAGATCTGGGAGAACAGTACTCAGGTAGAGGAAACAGCAAGAAAAAAGCCTAGGTGCAGGAGCATGGCAAGTCCAAAGAACAGAGGAAGTTTGGTAGGTCATATAGGGTCTGCAGAAATCTGTTCTAATTGTGATTGAGAGCCTTTAAAGTATTTTGGGCAGAAACTGACATGATTCAATATATACTTTTAAATGTCACTCTGGCTGCTGTATAGAAAACAGAACGGTTGGAGAGGGAGGAAAAACAGCAGGGAGACCAATGAAAAGGCGACTGGAGGTAGGCCACAATGGCGTGCTGCGCCGAAGCAGCGGCGTTCCGGACAGCGAGCGCTGACATCGCCAAGGTATGTTCCGAAGGCACAGCAAACAGTGTTTGCTCACAGACCAAACTCAGGTATTAAGGGAGAGAAATAGAAGATGACTTCTAGGTAGCACTTACATAAATATTGGTGCCATTTACTTCAATAAGAAAAACTGGAAGGAAAAAATGGCTTGGTGGAGAAAAATCAGAAGTCCTATTTAGACATTAAATATGGTATGTTTATTGGGCACACTCAAGTGGAAGTATCAAGTAGGCAACTGGACACAAAAGTCTGTATCTCAAAAGAAAAGTTGACTGTGGTTCTAAATGTTAGCCTGAGCTTACGGATGGTTCTAAGACATGAGACAGCATGAGAGCACATAGAAGAAAGATACAGATGGAGAAATTGTCCAGGGACTGAGTCCTATGAAAACAGGAAAAATAAACCAACAAAGAGCCTAAGCAATAACAGCCAGGAAGGCAGGAGAACCAGGAAACTGCAAGGTTTCAGAAGCCAATAAGGAAAAAGCCCTGAGGCGGGGGGGTGGGGTGGGGGACACACAACTGTATCAAATGATGCTGGGAGGACAAGTAAGAGGATGGCGAATGCCCCCTCTCTCCTGGATCACTAGTGATCCTGACAAGCCAAATGGCAGCAAAGAAGACTAACTGGAGGGGTGTCAACAAAGAATGGAAGTAAAGTAATGTGAAGATACTAAGAATGGAGACTCCTCTAAATGAACCAGAGGAAACAGTGCAGAAGACTGGGTGTGAGGAGGTGTAAATGAGAGCAAGACAGGAATCCTTCAACTTTTACTTTAGGATGGGCAACATTATGACATGCTTATATGCTGTCACAAATAGTCTAGAAGCAATGAAAACTGTATCATCTATATATAAAAAGCTGAATTCAAAATCTAGTATTCCTTCCAAGATTAAAATCTTTAGGAAGGAAAACACAACAATGTAACCTTTTAATTACTAAATCTAGTTAAATGCAAATCAGGAAAAGATAAGTTTTCTAAATTCTTCTCAAGGGAGTAAAACCTACCTGGACTCTCCACTCTCTTATAGTGGTATGGGTTGATACAAACTTCTTTTTGCTTAGATCCAAAAGGAAATTCACAAATATCCAATGGTTTTAGCTCATGATGACTCTGCAAATCAGGCCAGCGCCAAACACGACAATATATAACATGGGGTAAGCCTTTGCGGTGAGAAACCTGCAGGCGTCCATCTAAAGACCTGGGGATAGTGACACATTTGCTCGGCTGTCCTGGACTACTCAAGGCTTTCTCCAGCTCCTCCATGGCACCCTTTTTCTTTTTCAACTTTTTCACCAAAGCATCAACCGCCTTTTCTGCCCATTTCTCCTCTTCATCACCTTGCTTCCAGCCCAACAATCGCTTTACTGCTGGACTAGTAAAAGAAAACAAGCTGGCCATTGACGTCATTTGATAAAAATCTTCAGAGACCTTCCTGCAACTCAAAGTCCGTGGCTACTGAAAGAAGAGATCACTGCTGTAAAGTCACATACAGGTCCTAAGCAGAAGTTCCAATTTAAAAGGCAAGAGTGACATTTATCTTCATAAGTGCCATAAGCTTCTTTAGATTGGTTCAAGTCCTGAAAGAGGGGGAAAAGGATAAGATCCCTAATGTAAAAGAATGCAATTAACATACTTTAAAATCAATATAATTGAATGGTATGTTATTTTTAAATAAGAGAGAAAAGTATTATAAACTAAAACAAACAAACAAAAAAACTCCTAAGTCTAGAAAAAAATTTTTTCTCGAAAGTCCTGTGATCACTCAATTCCATCTTCTTAATATGAGCAAGTAAGTCACAGGCAATGCCAAATAATAACCAAAAGCAAAAACAGGTTGCTCTACTTTCTATGTATTATTTTAAAACAAACAAACAAAAAACAGCATCTAAACTTTTTAATTCATTTGGTCAGACCAGTAAGCCCCCAGATGGCCTTCTAAGGTTTGATTCTGAGCACTTTTCTTCAATGAAACCCATGTTACATACTATGTCAATTTTCAGCATTATACGGCCTGATTTGAACAAGTGTCTTAAGAGAAATCTAGCTCTTCTGTAAGGTCATGGTTCACCTTAAAATGTTTCACAAACTTATAAGGTTTGGGCAAAAGCCATGGTTTTATTCAAGTCACATTATTAGATGCAAATTTTATTAAAGCTTGTCATAAGATAAAATGTACCAAACCCTCAAAAAAAATCATAATACACATAACTGCCAGAAAAATGAAAAGTATTTCTATTTTTAAAACTATGAATGGTGAATAGATTTTCAAAGTTTAACCCCCAAAAAGGACAGTTTGTAGTTTGTCAACTCCTATTGCCTTCTGGGACATTTTAAACACGTTCACTTGACGAACCTGCTCCAGGCAGACGACGACTCTGCACCATGAAGAAGCTTGAGCAGCTGATGACGAGAGGAGGGGATGTGCAGCGGCGCTCCGCTGATGAGAGTGAGCACGGTCCCCTGCGGTGACCGCACCGCGGGCTACAGACAACGAGCAGCCAGTGAGCAGCAGGAGCAGTACCTGGGAAAAAAGATGTCGGTAGTAAGAGATGCTTCCTTTCTCGTGCCTAAAATGGCCAAGTACTGCTGCAGCTCCGCCTGTGACAAACTCTACCATCAGGACTATTCTGTACTGGGAGAGCATCTTCCCAGAAAAGAATGTATGTGCTCAGTTAAAACCCAGGTAAACATGAACTGAAATAAAACTGAATTAAATTCAACAAATAATTATTGATCACTATGTGCCACATATTATGAACAGCCATGATGGCGCTTTAAAAAAAAAAATCACACCACACTTCCGGCCAAGATGAAGGCGTAGGTGGACACACTGTGCCTCCTCGCACAACCAAAATTAAGGACAACAAAAATTTAGAAACAAACAAAAAAAACAACCAGAGCAGACAGAAAATTGAACTGTACAGAAGTCCTGACAACTATGCATCCAGACTGGCAAGAGGGGTGGAGTCGCGGCCAATGGAGAGGGGTTGCGGCAGGAAAAAGCGGCGACTGGCAGACCCAGGAGCGCAGGGCGCAGGCAGCAGGTGGCAGACTGGCAATGAGCAGATCCAGTGAGGTGCACAAGGCAGCTGGCTGTCCGCAGTCACACATTTACACGCAGATATACCAGGTGAAAACGGGGAGCGAAAAAGACCACGCAACCCAGGGCCCCAGCGCCGGGAAATAAAGCCTAAAAGCACTGATTGAAAACACTTGTGAAGGTTGAGGTGCTGGGAGAGACTCCCAGCCTCACAGGAGAGTTCATTGGAGACACCTACATTATCCTAGAATGTGCACAAGCCCACCCACCCAGGAACCAGCACCAGAAGGGCCCAATTTGCTTGTGGGAAGAGGTAGAGAGGACTGAAATCTGACAGAGTGCGGAGCAAGTGCCATTGTTCCCTCCCTAACCCGGCTCCCACATACAGAGTCACAACCCAGAAACTGGGTTGCGCCACCCTTGGGGAACACCTAAGGCTCGGCCCCTCACTACGTGACAGGCGCGACCAGACCAAAAAAAAAAAAAGGCCAAAGAGAAGAACAAATCAAAGCTTCAGAGCCAATACTTTTAAGCAACCAAGTGATAGCCAACCTATCAGATACACAGTTCAAAGCACTGGTGATCAAGATGCTCACAGAATTGGTTGATTTTGGTCGAAAATTAGATGAAACAATGAAGGCTATGCTAAGTAAAATGAAGGGAAACGCACAGGGAACCAATAGTGATGGGAAGGAAACTGGGACTCAAATCAATGGAGTGGACCAGAAGGAAGAAAGAAACAACCAAACAGAAAAGAATGAAGAAAGAATTCA
>PVIA01019389.1:0-10652 GCA_004024845.1 Tonatia bakeri | reverse complement strand
ATAGGTAGGTACAGAAAAGCCATGGGGGTGTAAAGTACAGTACAGGGAATGGAGTAGCCAAAGAACTTACACACGTGACCCATGGACACAAACAATGTTGTGTGGGTTGCCGGAGTGACTGGGGGGTGTTTGATGGAGCAGGACAAAGGGGGAAAATCTGGGACAATACAGATGTAATAGCATAATCAATATAATATAGTAAAAAAATAAAAGCAAAAATTAAATAAATAAAGAATATAGGGAATACTATGAAGTTTGATATTAAAAGACAGGCTGATTTGCAGAAAGCACATCCTCCATGAAAACAGAAGAAGCAGTGGGTAATGATTACTAAGAAGTGGGAGCAGAGACAGTATGTATCCAGCTATTTTGAGTAGTGTTGTTTTTAAGGGAAGGAATGAAGCAATGGAACAATGTCTGGAGGGAACAGAGGTATGCTCAAAAGAGAGTTGTATGTGTATGAGAGTTTGGTCAGTTTGTTAGTTTGAGTGCTAATAATAAACTTGTAGAGGTTGGTCTTGCTTACGTATGAAAACACTCTCACCATTTTAACAGGGATTGGGGGAGAGTAGGTTTAGCTGCAGTTAAAACTTGATTTGTTGTTGTGAGATGATGAGAGAGGTCTCTACTAATGACTGAGAGTAAGCCAAGGAAGTGTTCGGAATATTAGAGGAGAAAGCAGAGTCAGTGAAGTTGATGTTTATAAGAGTGGAAAAGCAAGGTTACTCAGGGAAATAGAGAAGACATTTTGGGTAGTGTTAGTGCCTATTTAAAGTGTCTGTTGATAAAATGAAGCCTGTTAGCCTGGTTGCATGATTTCCCCCAGGAACAGTCTGATTTGCAGGCAGAGTCATTAAGAATGTGGATAAGTGGATTCAATTAGAGTTGAGATTTTGCCAGACGAGTGTACCGAAGAAGAGAGAACCAATGAGTTGAAGAAAATTTGGGGGGAGTAATAGCAGTGATGGAGCTTGAACTATAAACTGGGTAACAGAGACAGTAAAGAGAGACAAAAAGGAAGATCGTAGATAATGAGAAAGTGGGTTCAATAATGAGAAAAGTTCTCTTGGTGTCTGAGCCAGGTAGGAAAATTACCATACTATGGATAGTACAGCAAGTGTGGTGGAAGGCCAAGCTGGCGACTAGATTGTATGATTTCTGAAATCAAGACTATTGGAGATAGTATCATTTTAGATGATGGCAAGTTCTCAGGTGTGCCTATGGAAGTGACCAACATGAAGTAGAAGTGAGTTCTAGGCTCTGATTGATCAGTGTATTGAATGAGTTATTTACATAAACATTGCCATCACTGAACATGATGGTAGGAAAAGGAGTGCAGAAGAGCCCTGACCTAGAGGCTGAAGTTATCATGGAAGGAGGGGAGGGACGAGGAAGAGGTAGATGATGGCAGTGAGTAGGGGGATAGAGTAGTGCATCTGAGGAGCAAAAATTTCAAATGAGCAGTGTTTAACTTTTTTTTCCCCCAGAAAAGAGAGAGAGAGACCTAAGTGGTCTAGAAGAAGATTGATGGAGGAACGAAAAGCTTGACCAAAGGTAAGAGGAATGTAAAAAAATATGTAGCTTTCACTTAAGAGGGTTGGGCAGCAAATAAGTTCCTCAGGGAACAGATTTAAGCCAAGAAGGTAAAAGACAAATGCTGAGAGGCAGTAATGTATAACTTATGACTGGTTAAAGACTCATCTCCCCTTGAGAAAGCAGTTATTTGTACCCTGAGCACATTGAGAACCAGATTTATCAGATATGATTAAGGTAAAAGTAAGTTTTATGCTGCCTGTACTTGGCCCCGCACAATGCGATCTCAAAAGGGTAGGTCCCTAGCCCAAGAGCACAGAAAGGGTTACAGCTTTCTCCCTCCCCCAGGTAAAAAACAAAGAAGGAGGTAGCTGTCCTTCCTGCAACTTGGAGTTTCCCAAGACTCAGTGTCTGGGTGACACTGGGTCTATGTCACCCAGTCCACAGGTGGGAAAGCAACTCCAACAGGAAGCTAGCAAAGCCAAATACAGGTCCATTAACTGCCTTGGAGCAGGGGTCAAGGGGCTTCTTTTTTAGGGCTTTTCTCAAAGGGATCAGTCCTAGCATTCCTCAGTCAGACATCAAATTCGTGATTCTTTTATTTTATTTATTTACTTTTCATTGTTGTTCAAGTTTAGTTGTCTCCATTTCCCCACCACCACTCCCATCCCCGTCTCCCACCCTTGTTCCTACCCCACTTTGGCTGTGTCCATGAATTCATGATTCTTTTAAATTGTATTACTTGTAAGCTAATAAATTGTTTGTATTTGTGTTTGAATTCAAACTGTTGGGAAAAAAATTTATAAGATCGTTTATTCAACTTATCTACAGAAAGAGCCTCAAGAAAATGTAGCATTGGCTAGGAAGGTTCAGGCCCTAGGAGAAAAGTTCTCCCAGGTAGTCCCATCAATAAAATATGTAGGAAGATTTGCTGGTCAGTGAGGAAATCAGAGCACAAACTGGAATGGTGGGAAGAGAAGACCAAGGAAGAGGATTTCATCAGACTAGAAGAGGGACTGGGAAATGAGGGGACAACACTGTGTGATTACTCACTAATTACCAAGGAGCTCATAGAGGAAGAGAGCTCCAGGGAATGAAAAAGCTAATTCCAAGACTCTATGGTGGTAACAAATTTGGCATGTTCTGGGAAAAAGAAAGAGCTCATGTGACTGAATCATAGGGTGCAAGACAGAAAACTGAGAGATTGGCAAGAACCTGGTAAACTAAAGCAAAGAATTTAAAATCTGTTGCAAACAAAATTGGAAGCCATTGGGGGATTTTTAAGCAAGGAGTGACATCATCTAATTTTTTTGGGGGGTGACAACTTTGTTGAGGCATTAATTTACATATAAAATTCATCTATTTGAATTGTATAATTCAATGATTTTTAGTCCATTCACAAAGTCGCACACCAGTACTACAATTAATTTTAGATTTTAGTGGGTCACATATTAAGCGAAGTCCTGTGTGGTAGCCTTACAAACTCAGAGACCTGCAGTAACCACATAGTATGGTCTGAAATTGAAACTTTCTAACTAAAAGGGAGTCATGTCCTAGGCAAGTATCTTCCTTGACCAAGGTCAGTCTTTAACTGAGCCTATTAACATTTTGTAAAAGGCGAAAGATTTATGCGATCTGAAGAGAAACCAGAGTATAGCCTATTAACATTTTGAATCTAACTTTTTGAATTAACAGATCTTCAGAATGTCAGGGTAATTTCCTTTTTCCAGACCCCTGGGGCACAGCCTCTCACACTGAGCAGAAACCACAAAACCACTCATTGTTATTGTTATTTGTTAACTATCCTACACCCACTTATGTAAAAGAAGTACAGTCATTCATTTTACTTTTTATCCAATCCCAGAGATATCCCTCCACTTTGCTTTCTCTCATCACCTTAAATCTGTCACCAATGGATGTCATGTAACCCTTTTACGCCTCTTCCTCTGATTGTAATGTATGAAATAAGGTGCAAAACTGCCATTTTCTGGAGCATTTTCTCAGTCTGTTGACATTTTATTTCCTGGCAATTGTCATCAGTCTGGCTCAAATCAACTCATGAAATTCTTACAGGTTCGGATGTTTCTTATGTTGACATTTTCATCATTCCAAAAAGAAATCTCTAACCTTTCAGCCATAACACCATATCCCCATCCTCCCACCAGCCCTAAGCAACCAACAATTTCTTTTCACTAATCTACTTTTTATCTGTAGATTTGCCTATTCTGGACATTTTATATTAATAGAATCATAAAACCACCTAATCCTTTGGTTTCAACTCAAACATCACTTCTTTCTAGATACCTTCTCTAATTCCCTACACCACAGGTCCTCCTTGGACACCCCTCAACTTATTCCCACTTATAATTAGTTAATTAACCATGTGTAAATTAATAGTTTGATGGTCCTCCTTTCTCCTATATTGTACTCTTCAAAAAAGCAGAGGTTATATACTGCTCAAAACTTTCCCCAGCACAATATTTGTCCCATAGTGGAAATTTAATAAACATTCCTTGGCTTGATGATGTAAATATATCAAAAATGATTCTGCATGAGGATTTTAAGTTCTAAGCAAGGATTTTTGGCCCTGATTGGTGGCTCAGTTGGTTGGGCTTCAGTCGTTCTGTTACAGGGTGCGGCCAAGGGGGGGGACCCCAAATGGACATTTAAAATGGGGTCCAGAACTCAAGGTGTTCAGAAAATACTAGGATGTCCTACCCCCACCCCCAGGTGTGGGTGGAGGAAGGGGACAAGTGGAGCAGGCCCATTGAGAGCTGTTTTGCATGGCAACAGCTCTGCAGCCAACCTCTGGGGTGTGGTCATTTAACATATCTATAACCTTTGACTGGCTACATAGATATGTTAAATAGCTGTGGCCATGCTCTGAGCCAGGAGGATGGAAGTAACTTCCCCACCAAGATGTAACGGGGGGGGGGGGGGGGGGGGGGGGGGGGGGGGCAGGTCCCCCGAGTTACAGCGCCTGCGTGAGAGCTTGGAGATGATTGGCTCCATAACATGGGGCCACACCTGCCCAGACCCACGATGGCGACCAGAAAAGCTGGAAAGGATAGCATATTGAGGGCAGGTGTGGCTGAGTGTGGGAGGAGTCGGAAGTGGGGCTGCAGAGGAAGATTGGTGCGGGATTTAAAAGCCCAGGCGCGGCAGCCATAGAAGAGTGACCCATGCGGCTTTTGGCAGAGTAGGAGCTCCCGCAGCCCTGTAGGGGGAGAACCACGTGGACTTGGCTGAGTACAGGGCTCCTGCATCTCTGTGAAGGAGAACCATGCGGCTTTCGGCAGAACAGAGGGCTCCTACACCCCTGTGAGAGAGAACCACGCAGCTTTGCCAGAGTGGGGACCCCCGCAGCATTGGCAGGGGGAACCATCACCCAGCTTTAGCAGAGATTCCGGCGACACAGCTGATGGTGCCGAGAACCGAGAGAGGCCTACCAGCTGAGCACGGATTACTGGGAAGAACCAGACACTGCCTGAGACTGGACTTCTATTTCCTTTCCTGAGAGACGGTACCCCAGACTGGGCAAAGGGGGAAGGAAGGACTGAGTGTGTTTGTGGGTGTTTTAAGGGACTTTGGAATTTTGGTAAAGACATTAGGTCACTACTTTAAGTTTGTATAGCACTAAATAAACGTTTTCCTTTCCTTTTCACGAATCTCTGGCATTGAGAGATATCTTTCCTTTATGGCGGCGGACAAGACGGACCTGAGTCTCTTTCAGTAAGAGCATCACCGTCCCAGGGCCCCCCTGGTTCTTGCTCTGTAACAGTTCCATAAACTAAAAGGTCACCAGTTTGATTCCCAGTCAGAGTAAAACCGGAAAAGACACCAGAGTTCAGGCCTGTCACTACTGAACTCAATAAGCATAGACAGGGATTGAATCTTTATGGGCACTTTATTCAGATGGCCTTTGATCTGAGAAGATGGCAGTTTCATACCCTAACAGATCATCTTGTCTTTTCTTTCCAGGCCAAGGTTTTTATAGCAGGGAATAAACAGAATAAACAAGGTGTGAGGGGGTTTGAAATTCAGGGAGGAGTTAATTGGATTAAAAAACCCAACTCCAGCATTCTTGCGCTGGGAGGTGGTCTTAAACTGCATCCTGAGTGGTGGTCAGTCATCTCACCCTGGAGTACAATGGCTCAGATGTCACCTTGAATTGCTTGCAGTCCTCCTGAGGAACAAATGTGGAACTGCTTATGGTCTTCTGGAGTCAGGGTGGGTCACACCTTCAGTTCCTGGAACAAAGCTTTTACATGCATTGATTACTAAGCTTATTAGCTATTACTTAAAATAAAATTTTCCAACTCTTAAGTTCCCTATTAAGAGCACATGCCAGCCAGGACGCAAACGAGGCAACCAACTGATGTTTCTCTCCATCTCTTTCTCTGTCCCTTCCCCCCTCTCTAAAAAGAAATAAAGTTAAAAAAAAAGAATTTTTGTTGTATCTTGTCATCATCTTTTACTCTGTTATTACCCAACCACCCCATTCCAGCACTCTCAAGGCCAGAGGTCAAAGAGAGTAGACAATGAACAACATTGGATATTGGTTGATGAACCAGGTTCAGTATAATTTTGTCCTAATGCTTCTGGAGACAGAAGCCAAAAGAATTGTTTTCAGTTGAAGGAGTTTATGAAATGTGAAAATACAATGCACTGCTCCTCTGGTATTCAGAAGACCAAGTGTGGTGTAGCAGGGGAGGGAGCATGTCCTCCATGTCTGAGCAGAATATAGACAGCTGTGACACCTCCCGTACTTCAAGGACTGTAGTGCTTTGTTAGCATGTTAAGGGTTCACTGTTTTGATAACTCCGAGAGATATGACCTTCAGCCTATCACCATTGTCACAGTGCCTGCCCTTCCCCAAACACAATAGTAGTGATTTAGTAATCAATGAACAAGAGGGAAGCTGGGGCACGATAATAGAAGAACACTGTGAATGCATTTGAAACCTACTGATCTTCAGATTAAGGTTAATATATATAAACCAAAAACTTAGGTGTTGATATTTCTTATAGGATCACTAGATTTCTGTCCCCCATTCCCACCCCCATCCCCAGTGAAGGTGGCAAGAGGGATGAACTACATGATGAGATCAAATTTCTATACACTACAGATGAACTAGAAAACTCCAGCTCCAGCAGGGGTAGGAGGAGGTCAGCATCCTTTTCACATTACAGTGAAATGAAATGCGTATTTAGTCATGCAAAGATTAACATTTTAAGCAAATAACAAATGGTTGAACAATAGTGAATATTCAGCAAAAACTGATGCCAGACCAAATGGCACCTTAAAAAGAATAAACTTCTAGAAAACAATAATAAATCTTGAAACATTAAAAAAAGTTATTATTATACATTTATTATAAAAATTATTACTAGTTTAATTTTAACAGTTTGGTCTTACAGCGCAGGAAAAATAATTGTTTAACACACAATTTCCTTATGGTACTGAGTATGCAATTGGAGTTTTCCGGGGTTTTTTTCCCCTCACCTGAGAACATACGTATTAATTGTAGAGAGAGGGGAAGGGAGGGAGATAGAGAGAAACACTTATATGAGAGGGAAACATCTGGTTGCTTCTCATAAGTGCCACAACTGTGCCCGACTGTCCCCCAACTGGAGACCAAACTTGAAACCTGACCAGGAATCCAACCTGTGAACTTCTGTTTTTCTGAATGATAATCCAACCAACTGAGCCACACCGGCCAAGGCCGAAGTAGAGTTTTTGTGATAATTTACTTTCAACTGAGATTCTTATAGGAGCTGCACACTTTTATGGCTAGGTCTGTCAGGGTAGGTACCAGTGATGGTGTTGTTGCTACAATGGGATTAAGCTTTTCCTCCTCTCCAGTTGTAACTGACTGAAGATTTATTTTTGCTTTTGCACTTGGAGATTCGGTTGATGGTTTTGAGATAAATATATACTTTAAAGACAATCCTGTGATATAAAGTTTTGTGTACTACCTCAAAAAGATATTCCTAAGATTTCTCATCCCAAGCAGGAATTTGTTTATTTTTCTTTTTATTGCAGTTATATGAGGTGATAAATGTTAACTATACCTAATGTGGTAATTATTTCACAGTATATGTAAATCAAACCACGTTAAACTTATTCAGTATTCAGCAACATGTGTCAATTATTTCTTAATATAACTGGAGGGGGTTGGGTATTCCTGATTAGTTTCAGAAGCAATCTTTAGATTGTTGTTCCTAACAGTACAAAGATATAATTGGACAAATCCAAAATGTGGAAAATTCTACTAAGCAAATTACCCAATTTCTCCAACAAATTAACAACATTAAGAAAGAGAATTGGCTGGCTGGGAAGGACAGGCACCACTCGGGCCTGGAAGACGCTGAGCCCTGCCCAGATAGCCTCGAGCATGTGATGATATGCGAGCTCAGAGTGTGTCTTCTTGGGGACACCAGGGTTGGGAAGTTAAGTATTGTGTGTCGATTTGTCCAGGATCACTTAGACAATAACATCATTCTGACCATTGAAGAGCCTTTTATGACCAAAACTGTGCCTTGTGGAGATGAACTTTATAAACTCATCATCTGGGATACTGCTGGTCAGGACCAGTTTCATTCCTTGGCTTTCAGGTGATACCCTGGATCTGGTGCAGCTGCCATAGAGTGTGATATTACCAAACAGGACTCATTCCATGCCTTGGAGAAATGGGCAAAGGAACTGAAAGAACATGGTCCAGAAAGCACTGTAATGGCTATTGCTGGAAACAAATGTAATCTCTCAGGTATTAGGTAGCTTCCCCTGAAGGATGGGAAGGGATATGCTGAATCCATTAGGTGCCTGTCATAGTTGAAGCAAGTGCAAAAATGCTATTCATGTTGAAGAGCACTTTCAAGGAATCAGTCCCTAGATCCCACAGTTGGACCCTTACAGAAATGGAGCAATCAAACTTGGGAAGCAAACTACTCCAGCCAGTGGGTGGTGCTGCTGACTAGGGTCCATGGCTCATTGTACTTGAAGAAGCCAGGACCACCTCCCAGTGCACTGCTGAAGGACTCCCATTCTCTGTGGCCTGGCACCTCACTTAAAGAGAAGTGAGCACACTGGCTTGGCATCCTGGGAGACCTGAAGGGAATGGGGCAGAAAATGTCCTTGGAAAAAGATTTCAGAAAACTGGAAAAATCCACAACCTAGCCTTTCATGCATGAAATGCACACAGGAGAGAAGAGGTGTTCGATAATAGGTATAATTGAGTTTTTTGTTAAAAACCTTAAAATATTCTGAATTGGTACAAAAATCTTACTGACTTATTATGTATGTGAAATTCTAAAAATGGTGCTCCACTCTGATTTCCTGTGTTCCCTAGCCAAATTCCAGTAACTCCTTCACTGCATTGTCATCATTCCCTTGCCAGCCTTCGCTGAAAGGTTGACTTATTTTTCTGTAATTTACCTTTCAGTGGAGTATAATTGGTTCATCACTCAAGTTGTAGGCTTGAGTTGTTATAAAAGTGGAGACAGATGTATTAGAAACTTGTCTACATCTCTGACTTTTACTTGATGAATATTTTTTCAAGTCTTGGTCATATATAAACAAACAAATCAAATCTGAAAAAAGGAAAAAGAATTTAAAAGGAGAAAAAATATTATTGATTAAAAGCAACTTAAAAGATACATGAAAGAAATACAATATTGTGGATATTATTTGAATTCTGATTTGAACAAACTAATAAACAATTGAACAAACTAATTACTAAACCTTAAAAAACTTTTAAAGCCATTGGTGAAAATTAAAAATGAACTTGATATTTAAGACTTTTAAAAAACTTTGTGTGATAAAGGTATTATTTTAAAAAAAGACTTTATTTTTTATTTTTAGACAGAGAAGGGTGAGAGAAAGAGAGGGAAACAAACATCAATGTGGGATTGTCTGTCATGCGCCCCCTACTGGGGACCTGGCCTGCAACCCAGGCATGTGCCTTGACTGGGAATTGAAATGGTGACCCTTTGGGTCACAGGCCGGCACTCAATCCACTGAGCCACACCAGTCAGGGTGATAATGGTATTTTTAAACAATCCTTATCTTCTAGAGATATATGTGAAAATTGATAAAATTCACATGGGTATAACCATGTGATATCTGAAATTTTCTTTAAAAGACTCCAGAAAATGAAAAGCAATTTTAAATTAATGAATGAACACTAGATAAAAAAAAAAAACGACAAAATACTGGTAATTGTAGATGTGAGGTGACAGGTACAAGATGATTTATCATACTCTTCCCTCTTGTGTATATTTGAAAAGTTTCACAATAAAAAGTGAATTAAAAATCTGCACTTGTACATGTATATGATAATTTTAATATATTTTCATGAACTAATTTCTTTATATAAACATCTTTGCTCTTAAGCTTTAGATCTAAAAATGTGCAAATGGAACATGGATTTGGCTTTTAAGAAATGAAATTACCATTGAATTCCCATCTCCTTCTCCATATTCATTATAGTGCATACCAATTGCAGATCTTCCGTGCAGTTAAATGATGGGAGGATTGTTACGCTACTTATTGTATGAGAAATGCTTGCCTTCTCCAGGCACATCTGTTTACTTCTTTAGTAGCAAGTAAACTTCTTTCACAGGCAACTATTGATTATTAGTAAATCATGCTATGACAGTATTATAATCTTAAATTAGGTAAAAAGTCTTTCCTTTGTTCCAGCATCCTTCTGTATATGTAATAGCAGATATTTCATCTTGCTTAAACAGTTTATGAAAAGCAACTCTAAAATCTGCATTGAAAAAATTAATATCTTTTGTTAAGTTTCTCCTCAGAGAAGTAAAAAGTTCCTAGAAGGGAGTTTTTTCTTCAAAGACTTTATAATATAAATGAAATTAAACAGCTAAAAGTGCAACATAATTCTTGAAGATTACCATTTGATGATATGAATTCTAGTACATAAAATGGTTTTATAAAAGTTCTACACAGGCCCTGGCTGGCGTAGCTCAGTGGATTGAGCGCGGGCTGCGAACCAGGCATCGCAGGTTCGATTCCCAGTCAGGGCACATGCCTAGGTTGCAGGCCATGTCCCCCAGCAACCGCACACTGATATTTCTCTCTCTCTCTCTCTCTCTCTC
>PVIA01019388.1:0-10624 GCA_004024845.1 Tonatia bakeri | reverse complement strand
CCATTTCACCATCTTCCTGAGCTTTACTACTATCTGGTAAACTTATTTGCTCTCACACTATGCTGACTTCCTATCCCTTACTCTCAGTATTGCTCCTCCATATAACCTCACGTAAGTACTTCTCCTTTTTAAGCCAGCCCACATTCTTCTCACCTCTGATGAGAGTCTTGTCTCTTTTCCTCCTTATATTAAGAGTGGCTAGTTAGGTGAAATACCATGATTATTCTTGTATTGCTCCAAAAGAATTAATGGTTATTCACTATTTCTTGGCTCTTTAAACCTCCTATAAAACTCTCCCCCTGCCTTACTCCATTCGCCTTCCCTTGTCCCTGACCAATGGAGGGAGGAATCTAATTTCCTTTTTTTTAATTTGTTTTGTTTCCCCCTCTCTCCACCTGTGCTTTACTCCTTAGTCTTGTTAGTTTTCTCCCCTCATCTTCTTAAAATCATTTACATTATGGTACATATCTCATATTCAATTTTCCCTTTAGTACAATATTCTTATGTCCATTCCATCTTTTTTCTTTTTTATTTTAATTGTTCAAGTACAGTTTTCTACCTTTTACTCCCATCCCAGCCCACTCCTCTAGCACTCCCCACGTCCCTCCCCACCTCCCTCCCATTTCCACCCCCACCCTAGTTTATGTCCATATGTCCTTTATACTTGTTCCTGTAAACCCTTCCCCTTTTCCCCTGAAATTCCATCCCCTCTCCCCTCTGGTCACTGTCAGCCTGCTCTCTATTTCTGTATCATTGATTATATTTTGCTTGTTTGTTTGCTTTGTTGTTTAGGTTCCTGTTAAAGGTGAGATCATATGGTATTTGTCGTTCACTGCCTGGCTTATCTCCCTTAGCATAATGCTTTCCAACTCCATTCATGCTGTCACAAATGATAGGAACTCCTTTCTGCTGCATAGAATTCCATTGTGTAAATGGACCATAGTTTTTTGATCCATTCATTTACTGATGGGCATCTAGGTTGCTTCCAGCACCTAGCTATTGTAAATTGTGCTGCTATGAACATGGGGGTGCAAAGGTTCTTTTGGATTGGTGTTTTAGGATTCTTAGGATATAATCCCAGCAGTGGAATTGCTGGGTTGAAAGGCAGATCCATTTTTAATTTTCTGAGGAAGTTTCATACTGGTTTCCACAGTGGTTGTACCAGTCTGCAGTCCCACCAACAGTGCACTAGTGTCCCCTTTTCTCCACAACCCCTCCAACACTTGTTTGTTGTTTTGCTTATGATGGCCATTCTGACTGGTGTGAAGTGGTACCTCATTGTGGTTTTAATCTGCATCTCTCTGATAGCTAGTGATATTGAACATCGTTTCATGTGATTTTGGATTTTCTGTATGTCCTCCTAGGAGAAGTGTCTGCTCAAGTCCTTTGCCCATTTTTTAATTTGGTTGCTTGTCTTCTTAGAGTATAATCATGTAAGTTCTTCATATATTTTGGAGATTAAGCCCTTGTCTGAGGTATCATTGGCAAATATGTTTTCCCATACAGTTGATTCTCTTTTTATTTTGATACTGTTTTCTTTAGCTGTGCAGAAGCTTTTTATTTTGATGAGGTCCCATTTGTTTATTCTTTCTTTTATGTCTCTTGCTCTAGGGGACATATCAGTAAAAAAGCTTTTGAATGATATATCTGAGATTTTCCTACCTATGTTCTGCTCTAGTACTTCAATGGTGTCACGATTTACATTTAAGTCTTTTATCCATTTTGAATTTATTTTTGTATAGGGTGTAAGTTGGTGTTCTAGTTTCATTTTATTGCATGTTGCTGTCCAGTTCTCCCAGCAACATTTGTTGAAGAGACTATTTTCACTCCATTTTATGACTCTGCCGCCTTTATCAAATATCAATTGACTGTAGAGACTTGGGTTTATTTCTGGGCTCTCTGTTCTGTTTCATTGGTCCACGTGCCTGTTTTTATATCAGTACCAAGCTGTTTTGATTACCGTGGCCTTGTACTATAGTTTACTGTCAGGTATTGTGATCCCTCCTACTTTACTCTTCTTTCTCAACATTGCAGTAGATATTCGGGGTCATTTATGGTTCCATATAAATTTTTGAAGTGTTTGTTCTATGTCTGTGAAATAAGCCATTGGTATTTTAATAGGTATCGCATTCAATGTGTAGACTGCTTTGGGTAGTATGGACCTTTTAATGATATTCTGCTAATCCACGAACATGGTATATGTTTCCATTTGTTTGTGTCTCTCTTGATTTCTTTCCTCAGTGGTATATAGTTTTCTGAATACAGGTCTTTTACCTCTTTGGTTAGGTTTATACCTAGGTATTTTATTTTTCTTTTTGCTATTTCAAATGGGATTTTTTCCTTGATTTCTGCTTCTGCTATTTCATTGGTGGTGTACAGAAATGCCTTTGATTTCTGGATATTGACTTTGTATCCCGCTGTCTTGCCAAATTTGTTTATTAGGTCAAGCAGTTTTTTGGTAGAGTCTATAGGATTTTCTACGTACACTATCATGTCATCAGCAAACAATGACAGTTTTGTTTCCTCCTTTCCGACTTGGATGCCTTTTATTTCCTTTTCTTGTCTGATTGCTGTGGCTAAAACTTCCAATACTATATTGAATAAAAGTGATGAAAGTGGACAGCCTTGTCTTGTTCCTGTTCTTAGTGGAAAAGATTTTAGTTTTTGTCCATTAAGTATGATGCTGGCTGTAGGTCTCTCATATATGGCCTTTATTATGTTGAGGAATGTTCCCTATATTCCCACTTTGCTGAGTGTTTTTATCATAAATGGGTGCTGTACCTTGTCAAATGCTTTTTCCACATCTATTGATATGATCATGTGATTTTTGTCTTTGCCTTTGTATATGTGATGTATTACATTAACTGATTTGCGAATATTGAACCATCCTTGCATGCCTGGGATGAAACCCACTTGGTTATGGTGGATGATCTTTTCAATGTATTGTTGGATGCTGTTTGCCAGTATTTTGTTGAGGATTTTAGCGTCAATGTTCATCAGAGATGTGGGCCTGAAGTTTTCTTTCTTCGTTGTGTCTTTATCTAGTTTTGGAATTAGGAAGATGTTGGCCTCATAAAAAGAGTTTGGGAGTCTTCCATCTTTTTGGATTTTTTGGAATAGTCTGTGCAGGATAGGGGTTAGCTCTTCCTTAAATGCTTTGTAGAATTCTTCTGTGAAACCACCTGGTCCAGGGCTTTTGCGTGTTGTGAGTTTTTTAATTACTGCTTCAATTTCTTTTGCTGTTATTGGTTCATTCAGGTTTTCTGCTTCTTTTTCATTGAGTTTAGGAAGATTATATCATTCTAGAAATTTGTCCATTTCATCTAGGTTTTCAAATTTCTTGGCATACAGTTCTTCGTAGTAATTTCTTACAATTCTTTGTATTTCTGTGGTGTCAGTTGTAATCTCTCCTCTTTCTTTTCTGATTGCGTTTATTTGGGTCTTCTCTCTTTTTTTCTTGATGAGTCTGCTTAAAGGCTTGTCAGTTTTGTTTATCTTTTCAAAGAACCAGCTCCTGGATTCATTGATCTTTAGAATTGTGCTTTTAGTCTCTATGTCATTTAATTCTGCTATGATCTTGGTTATTTCCTTCCTTCTACCTGCTCTGGGCTGTCTTTGTTGTTGTTCCTCTAGTTCTTGTACACGAAGGGTTAGGTTGTTTTTATTGAAATATTTTTATCTTTTTTAGGTATGCTTGTATCACTATGAACTTCCCTCTCAATACTGCCTTTGCTGTGTTCCATAAGTTTTGAGTTGATGTAAGTTCATTTTCATTTGTTTCCACAAACCTTTTGATTTCTTCCCTAATTTCATCCTTGACCCATTCATTGTTTAATAGCATGCTATTTAATCTCCATGATTTTGAGTGTTTTGGTTTTTTTTCCTTGGGGTTGGTTTCCAGTTTCACTCTCTCGTGATCCAAGAAAATGCTTGGTATGTATTCGATTTTCTTAACCTTGTTGAGACTTGTTTTGGGTCCTATCATGTGGTCTATCTTTGAAAATGTTCCATGTGTGTTTGAAAAGAACGTGTATTTAGCTTCTTTGGGATGGAGGGCTCTGAATAGATCAGTCAATTCCATTTCATTTAGGGTATTGTTCAATGCCACGATATCTTTGTTGTTATTTTGTTTGGAAGATCTGTCCATCTTTGACACTGGGGTATTGAAGTCCCCCACTATAATTGTGTTGCTGTCAATATCTTTCTTGAAGTCCTCTAGAGTTTTCTTTATGTATTTGGGTGCACCTATGTTGGGAGCATATATATTTACAATACTTATGTCTTCTTGGTGGATCTTCCCTTGAGTATTATGAAGTGGCCTTTTGGGTCTATTTTTATGGCCCTTTTTTGGAAGTCTATTTTGTCTGAAATGAGTACTGCTACCCCGGCTTTTTTTCCCTGTCCATTTGCTTGGAAAATTTGTTTCCAGCCCTTCACTTTCAGCCTGTGCAGGTCTTTTATCCTGAGGTGGGTCTCTTGTAGGCAGCATATGTGTGGGTCATGATTCCTTATCCATTCAGCTATTCTATGTCTTTTGATTGGAGCATTTAATCCATTTACATTTAAGGTTATTATTGATAGGTACTTATTCATTGCCATTTATTTATGTGTGTTCCTCTCTCTCTCTTTCTCTTTTCCTTATTTTCCTTAAATCAGACCCTTTAGTATCTCTTGCAGAGCTGGTTTAGTGGAGGTATATTCTTTTAGACTTCTTTTGTCTGGGAAGCTTCTTATTTGTCCTTCTATCTTGATTGAGAGCCTTGCTGGGTAAAGTAGCCTCGGCTGCAGGCCTCTGGTTCTCATTACTTGCAATATTTCTTGCCATTCCCTTCTGGCTTGCAGTGTTTCCATTGAGAAATCAGCTGTTACCCTTATTCGGGCTCCCTTGTATGTTACTTCCTTTTTCTCCCTTGCTGCCTTTAATATTGTCTCTTTGTCTTGAAATTTTGCCATTTTAATTATGATGTGTCTTGAGGTGGGCCTCTTTGGGTTCCTCTTGATTGGAACTCTTTGTGTTTCCTGGATTTGTGTGACTTTTTCTCTCATCAAATTGGGGAAGTTTTCCTTCATTACTTTTTCAAGTAGGCTTTCTATCCCTTGCTCATCTTCTTCTCCTTCTGGTATCCCTATTATACGGATATTATAATGTTTCATATTGTCTTGCATTTCTCTTAATCCCTCTTCATTTTTTCTGAGCCTCTTTTCCTTTTCTTGTTCTTTCTGGATGTTTTTTTCTACTTTGTCCTCCAATTCACTGATCCGATCTTCTTCTTCATCGATCCTGCTTTTCATTCCTTCTTCTGTGTTCTTCAGTTCAGAAATTGTATTCTTCATTTCCTCTTGGCCTTTGTTGATAGTTTCTATTTCCTTTTTCATATTGATATAGTTTGCAGTGAGATCAATGTAGCTTCCCTGTAGTTTCTGGTAGCTCATTGTGAGCTCATTGAACTTCCTTATAATCATTGTTTTGAACTCAATATCTGATAGTCAAGCTGCCTCTAATTCATTTAGCATTCCTTCTGAGGCTTCCTCCTTTCCCTTCATTTGCGGATTGTTTCTTTATCTTCTCATTGTTCCTGAGACTCTTCTTGTTAGCCTCTGTTTCTTAACTTGATCTGTTGTGGTTCCTTGTGTTTACGGTGTGCACTTCTGTGGTAGAATACCTGTGAGATTCAGTGGTGTAGCCTCTTTTGGGTATCCTGGTGTTCACAGCTTCCCCCTACTCTTTTTTGTGATCAGTTGGAGGAGTAAGGCAAAATGGGTTAAGACGGCAAGCCAGTATTCTATGATATTTACAGTATCAGCCAGTAGAGAAGAGATGGGAAATCCTTTGGCTATATATAGTGTAAACCACGATCTTCTGCCCTACTATCCACATTTTAAAAAGTATGGAAAGAAGATAAGACTCTTAGTGGGGAGGAAAGTGTTGTTAGTTGGATCTAGAAAGCTATGAGGCTGCCGAGGTCAGATTCTGAGGTAAGGTAGGAATAAAGAATAGTAAATAGGAGTAGTGTGTAAAAGAATAGAGATAACCCCTACATTAGTAGAGTTTAGGAAAGTGCGAAGTGAGCCAAGATCTGTGAGGGGTGTTACGTTGTATTTACAAGTGTATGGAATAAGTCTTATTTACAGTAATATTGAAGCAACAATCTTGTGGCAGATTCTATGAGATCTAGACAATAAGAATAAGGAGCATAGAATCTTGAGTGGTGTACCAATTGGACCCAAGTGAGGGACAGTAAATTATCAACACATTGTGAATGGGATAATAGGGGGAACCTATCAAATGACAGTATAACCAGCCAAGCAAAGAAGATTTTGTAGAAAGAAAAGAAAATACTATTGAAATAAAAAATGTCAGAAAAGAGAGAAAAAGATAATATAAAGTTACAGGGAAAAACAAAAACAAAGAAACAAACAACAACAACCAAAAAATACCAGAAGATATATTGCAGGAGAGATAGATTTGGAGCAGAAGTAATAGCACTAAGATGGATGGAGAAGAATCATAAGGAATTGAGAGATATAAAAATAATGAGTTTAAAAAATAAAAAGTTGCTTAATAAACAAAAACAAGATAAAATCAAACAACAACAGCAGGATAAGGGGAAAAATGAAAAAGAAAGAAAAGAAAGAAGAAGAAAACACACTCACACAGATAAAAAGAAAAAATAAACAAAGAAGCAACAACAACAAGAAAACAACAACAAAAGCAAATTTAAAACAACAACAACAAAAAACTCTTGTTGGTTTCTGACTGGCCATATCAGTGTTTCTGCTCCTGCCAGCTCAAGCAGGCTGAGGAGCGAGCGGTTAGACTGCCTTTCACCCTTCTAAGACAGAACTCAGTCAGACTCAGAGCTGGCCACCAGCTTTCCCCAGAAACGATTGCTGTCTCTGTCTGGGCTCAGGGCGCAGGCTGCGGAGGTGGCGGGGCGTTGCGCCCCTCCCCCAGCTTCGCCACCACAGACTCTACCCTCAGCGAAGCACCCGCCTCTCTTCCGGGTTCACGGTGCCTGGACCAGGACAGCAAGGAGTCTGTTACTTCCCCTCCGTGGGCTCTACATTCGTGGGAAGCACCGTCTCTCCTCCAGTTTCGCAACGCACCCTCCGGGGTTTGGGAGGGGTCGCACACTTCCCTTTGCCTCTGCTGCAGACCCCAGGACCCCAGAATAGCTGTGCCTTTTCTGGGTTCTCCCTTTGAGTCAGGAATCCCAGCAGGACGCGCGCCCATGCCAAATTGCCTCAGCTCCAGAAGCCCTTCCCTTGTTCACAGCCGTGGGGTCTCAGTCTTCCCCCAAACCACACACTCCCCTGGTTGGGGGTGCAGGTGCCCACTGCAAGGCCCCCACCCCCACGGCATGGTCTCTCTTGGTCCGGCAGACTGGGTACTCACTGTTCCCCGGAAAGTTCGCGGGTGCGCACAGCTCCTGCGCTTCTGCTTGCCAAACCTTGTCTGGGGATGGGGACAGGGCAGCCACTCTGCTCTCTCAGGTGCCCCGAGACAGACCCAGGAGCGCTGGCCTGCTCTCCGCCCCTATCACAGGTCCCTTAAGATCCCGAAGCCGGCCTCTTACCGTCTGTTCATTCAATATCTAGATAACTTCTGATGCCCTATTTTCATAAATGTTGCGATATTGGTGGTCTCCTGCTCTGTTTCTCCTCAGATCGGCCAAATTCTCCCCCAAGCACTGGAGAAGGGGATCACGACTCCTCCTACAAGGCCGCCATCTTCCTCCCCTCAGATTTTCTTTATGTATTTGGGTGCTCCTATGTTGGGTGCACAGAGATTTACAATGTTTATGTCTTCTTGGTGGATTCTTCCCTTGAGTATTATGAAGTAACCTTCTGGGTCTATTTTTATGGCCCTTTTTTTGAAGTCTGTTTTGTCTGATATGAGTATTGCTACCCTGGCTTTCTTTTTTCCTGTCTGTTGCTTGGAAAATTTGTTTCCAGCCCTTCACTTTTAGTCTGTGTAGATCTTTTGTCCTGAGGTGGGTCTTTTGTAAGCAATATATGTGTAGGTCATGCTTTCTTATCCATTCAGCTATTCTATATCTTTTGATTGGAGCATTTAATCCATTTACATTTAAGGTTATTACTGATAGGTACTTATTCATTGCCATTTTCATACCTGTGTTTCTCTTTCTTTTCCTTCCTTTCCTTAAAACAAGCCCTTTTGCATCTCTTGCAGAGCTGGTTTGGTGGAGGTGTATTGTTTTAGACTTATTTTATCTGGAAAGCTTCTTATTTGGCCTTCTATCTTGATTGAGAGCCTTTCTGGGTAAAGTAGCCTTGGTTGCAGACCTCTGGTTCTCATTACTTGGAATATTTCTTGCCAATCTCTTCTGGCTTGGAGTTTTTCCATTGAGAAGTCAGCTGCTAGCCTTACTGGGGCTCCCTTGTATGTTACTTCCTGTTTCTCCCTTGCTGCTTTTAAGATTCTGTCTTTTTCTTGGTATTTTGCCATTTTAATTATGATATGTCATGAAGTGGCCCTCTGTGGATTCCTCTTAATTGGAACTCTCTGGGTTTCCTGGAGTTGTGTGACTTTTTCTCTCATCAAATTAAGGAAGTTTCCCATCATTACTTTTTCTAACAGATTTTCTAACCCTTGCTCTTCTTGTTCTTCTTCTGGTATTTCTATTATAGGGATATTATTACGTTTCATATTGTCTTGCATTTCTCTTAATCCCTCTTCAATCTTTCCGAGCCTCTTTTCATTTTCTTGTTCTTTCTGGGTGTTTTCTTCTGCTTTGTCCTCTAGCTCAATGACCTGATCTTCTGCTCCATCAATTCTGCTTTTCATTTCTTCTACTGTGTTCTTCAGTTCAGTTCTTCATTTCCTCTTGGCCCTTATTGATAGTTTCTATTTCCTTTTTCATGTTGATATAGTTTGCAGTGAGATCATTGTAGCTTCCCTGTAGTTTCTGGCAGCTCATTGTGAGCTCATTGAGCTTCCTGACAAGCATTGCTTTGAACTCAATATCTGATAGTTGAGTTGCCTCTATTTCATTTAGCATTCTTTCTGAGTCTTCCTTCTTTCCTTTCATTTGGGGATTGTTTCTTTGTCTTCCCATTGTTTGTAAGACTCTTCTTGTTAGCCTCAGCTTCTTAAATTAATCTATTCTGGCTCCCTGGGTTTATGATGTGAACTTCTGTGGTAGAATACCTGTGAGATTCAGTGGTGCAATCTCCTTGATCTCCCAAGCTCATTTTTCTTGGGCTGTCATTTAAGTTGGCTCTGTGTTTGTCTTTGGGTTTTGATTGTTGTAGGGTCTTACTTTGGTGGTTCCTTCTCACCAGCTGGTTATATGAGGGTCACTCTGTCCACCACCTCTTGTGTTTTGTGCTGGTGAGAGCAGGTTGTGTTGAAGCTGGTTCTCCCTCATGTACAAGGTTTTAAGGATTCTCTCTTGCTCTTGTTTGGTCATTTTTCCTGGGTAATTTCTCCACTATTTAGTTGTATTTCCAGATAGGTCTTGGATTGGGGTTAGTGTGGTTTCAACTCCCTCCTTCACCTTCTTCTATTTTTATCTGTTGGTGGTTCCTTTGTTGTTGAGTTTCCTCTTCCAGTGAATATCCTGGTGTTCACCACTTCCACCTACTCTTTTTTTTTTCAATCAATTGGAAGAGAAAATACTTTAAGACAGCAAGAGAGTATTCTTTGATATTTACAGTAGCAGCCAGTAGAGAAGAGATAGGAGATCCTTTGGCTATGTGTAGTGTTAACGATGATCTCCCACCCAACTAGCTACTTTTTAGAAAGGATGGAAAGAAGATAAGACTCTTGTTGGGGAGGGAAGGATTGTGAGTTGGATCTAGAAAGCAGTGAGGTTGTGGGAGGTCATATTCTGAGGTAAGATGAGAGTAAAGGGTAGTAAATAGATGTAGTGTGTGAGAGAATAGAGTTAAGCACTACAGTAATAGAGTTCAGGCATCTGTGAAGTGGGCTAAGGACTGGGAGGGGTGTTGTGAAGTATTTACAATTGTATCAAGCAGCTATTATTTATCATAATAATTGAATAACAATCATATGACAGAATCTATGTGATCTGGATAACAAGAATAGGGAGTATAGGATCTTGAGTAGTGTGCTAATGGAACACAAGTGAATTGAAGGACAGTTAGTAATACACTATGAAAGAGAGAACAGGGGAAACCTGTCAAATGATACCATATAACCATAAAAGCAAAGAAGACTATACAGAAAGAAGAGGAATACAAAAATACTAATAAAATAAAAGATGTAAGAATAATGAAAAAATAACAATAGTAATACAAATATGCAATAACTTGGAGGTTCTCTGTAATAGCAAAGTGAAATTTGTCTCACTGTGTTACAGGGTGCAGCCAAGAGGGGGGGGACCCCAAATGGACATTTGAAATGGGGCCCAGAACTCAAGGTGTCCAGAGACTCTAAGATTTTTTTTTTTACCTCTTCCCCCCCACCACAGGTGTGAGTTGGGGGAAGGGGCTCATAGAGCAAGAATGTGCAGGGCAGCTTTGCAGCTAATCCATGGCATGGTTATTTAACATACCTATAGCCTTGGGCTGGTTGCCTGAATATGCTAAAGAGCTATGGCCCTGAGACGTGACTAGGAGCAGGTCCCCTGAGAAAGGA